>CAUYUJ010002129.1:0-23399 GCA_963575745.1 Prorocentrum cordatum
AAAAACTGCTTCGAAGCGAGGGGGGCGGACGAGGGGACCGCCTCAGGAGGTTTTGGACGGTTTTGGGCCTCAAAATCGTCCGCTTTACGACGGTTTTGGAAGGATTTTGGCCTTCTCGCCTTTCGCTTTCCGACGCTCGAAGACGGCCCAAGAGGCCTCCAAGAGCGCCCCAGAACGGCCCAAGAGGTTTCCAAGAGCGCCCCAAGACAGCCCAAGAGGGCCCCAAGACGACCCAAGAGACGCTCAAGACGGCCCACGAGGGCCCGAAGACAGGCCCAAGAGGGGCCAAGAGGGGGACCACGGACCGAACATCCGAGCCTTCCGCCCCAAGAGGGCGCCAGGAGGCCCAAACAGGCCCCCAAGAGGCCCCAAGGGGCCGCCAAGAATCCCCCGAAGAGGCCCCAGGAGGCTCCCAAGGAGCCCAAACGAGGCCCCTACAGAGGCCCCAACAGCTTCCCAAATGGCCCCGAAGAGGCCTCGAGCCCGCCTCCGAGCTTCCTCGCCGCGAGGGTGCCAACACGGCCCCAGACCGGCCCAGGACGGCCCAAGTCAAGACGGCCCAAGACGATTCCAAGACGGTCCCAGGAAGGCGCGCTCAAGACGGCCCAAGACGATTCCAAGACGGTCCCAGGAGGGTGCGCCCAGGACGGCCCAAGGACGCGCCCGTTCGGGGCCTCAAGACGGGCCAAGATGGCAAGAGAGTCCCAGCTGGCAAAAATCGTTAATTTTCCATTGTTTTCTGTTACACCCTTTGCGTTTCCCGCCGTTTCGGCGGTCCGATGCACCAAGAGGCCCCAGAAAGTCCCAGGAGGGTCCGAGGAACCGCCCAGGAAGGCCCCAAGACGGGCCAAGACGGACCCAGCACAACCCAAGGCGCGCTGCGACGGCTCAAGACGGCTCCAAGACAGCCCCAAGAGGGTGCCACACGGCCCCTGTTGGGCCCAGGACGGCCCAAGGAGGCGCACAGGAGGGGCCCAAGACGACTCCAAGGCGGCCTCCTCACGGTCCCAGACGGCTCCAAGACAGCCCCACGAGGACCCCGATGGGCCCAGGACGGCCTACGGACGCGCCCATGAGGGGCCCACGACGAACCAAGACGGCCCCATCAGGGCAAACGGCGCCCTCAAGACGGGCCTAAACGGCTCCAGGACGGCCCTTTGATGGAGCCAACGCGGCCCCACACCCTTCGGCGCACACTTGGGGGGGCTGGGAGCTTGCGACAAGTTTGCCACATTCATTGTCCTGCCCCATTCTGTTCGCCTGGAGGCCTCCTCCAACCCTGTGGGCGAACAAGAGGAATCCTAGCGGGACTCCAACCCTGGGGCCCGTGGGCCCCGCGCCGCTTGGGCAGAAGACGAACGCCGGGTCTGACAGGCCAGCTACCGCCCCCCTTTGCCCGATATGCTGTGCCATTCTGTTCCCCAGGGGCCTTGGCAAACTCTTCGGGCCAAGCAGACCGGACCCCTGGGACAGCAGCCAATTGATATGACCCTGGGACCTCTCCGCATTCTTCGGACGAGCATCTGGGGGGCCCAGGAGATTCGGACATGTCTTCCCCATTCCTTGCCCTGTTCCGTTCTGTTCGCCCGAAGGCCTCCACAGACCCTCTGGGCGAACAGAATGGGACATGGCGAACAAACCCTCCTGTTGGCGGTGATGCGACTGGATCGCACCATCAAGGCGCGCCCGGAGGTGATGGCCGACCCAACAGCGGTTTCTCTTAAGAGTTCACTGGATTTCAAATTTTCTTGAAGCTCTCTTGGGCCCTCCCGGTAGATCCTTGCGAGCCTCCCCGGCGCTTTCGGTGGCTTTCCCCGATGGCCTCCCGAGCCCTTCCCCGAGCGCTCCTGAGACGCCTCAGATGGGCTTCGACTTCGACGCACATCCCCGAGAGACTTCGAAACTGTCCTCAACAGGAGGGGGGTGAACGAGCAGTGCGCTGGGCCAAGCTGCTGCAGCGCTGCAAGAGCTCGGACACGAAGGCGCGGTCTCGCTGCCGCCGCCCGAGCCGCCGCCGTATTTGTAGATTTTCGGTACAATCTGCGCCGTTCCTCCGAGAACCATTCCAGAAAGATGTCGTGGACGGAGTCCACGGGTCAGCCCTAGTCAGCTACAACGCTGGGATCAGCGCGTGCGAGAAGGGCGAGCAGTGGCAGCGGGCGCGGGCGCTGCTGAGCGAGATGCGGGAGGCGAAGCTGGAACCCAACGTCATCAGCTACAGCGCCTGATCAGCGCGGGTTGAAACGGCGACGAGCGGCAGCGTTCAAGGATACGTTGAAGGCGAAATTGGAGCCCGTCGTCGTCAGTGATAAAGCTGGAATTACGGCTCGGATTTTGCTCAGGGATATGTGGAGGCAAAGTTGAGGCCGAACGTCCTCAGCTACAGCGCTGGCTTTCTCGCTTGCGAAGCTAGGCGAGCAGTAGCAGTCATCTCTTTGGGACGGCGAGCAGCTACAGCGGGCTCGGGAATCGAAGACGAGAACACAACACGAGCATGCAGTTTTCGAACCTCCGCGAGGATGGCGTGGATCGGGGCTGGACCCCCCTCCCTGGCGCGCGGGGGGCCCGAGCGCAGATCCAAGAAATCCTCGCGCTGAGTTTCGATGTTTTTTCTGACATTTCTTCGTGCTCTAAGGAAGGGAGAGACGAGGACGGAAGGGCGAGCGAGAGGAAGAGGAAAGATGGGTAGAGAGAGAGCGAGGAGGAGAGAGACGAGGACGGACATGAAAAGGGAGAGGGGAGCACCAAGAAGGGGAGGAGGAGGAGAAGGAGGAGGAGGAGGGTGGAGAAGAAGAGAGGAGGGAGGGCGGCGACGAGGGGAAACACTGCGCGTCAGACCTGCGCCGCCCTTCTGTTCCCGCCCGGACGCCCGCTTCGTGAGCGCCCCGCCCGGAAGGCGCAGCGGCGCGCCATCCAGGATGCGCAGAGGAAGGCGAAGGACGACGTCAAGAACGCCTCCATGGGCAACGAGGAGACGGCCGCCCGCTCGCCAGATCTCCCGTCGTCGCTGGGGAGGCCACGATGACGACGGACGTCGTCTCGCCACTTCGGCCCCCGGTCGTGGCGGGCGATGGGGGCGGATCGACCAGGGGCGGGCGTGACACGCATTGGCTCGGGAGCCTCGTCGAAGACGTGGGCCTCCTCGCTCCTCCTCCTCCTCCTCCTCCTCCTCCTCCTCCTCCTCCTCCTCCTCCTCCTCCTCCTCCTCCTCCTCCTCCTCCTCCCCTCCCTCCCTCCTCCTCCTCCTCCTCCTCCTCCTCCTCCTCCTCCTCCTCCTCCTCCCCCTCCTCCCCTGGATATAGGTGTTGCTCTCCCCGGGGCTGACGGCTCGCCCCCACCATCGCCCCCGACGCGGGTGGCCGATTCCGCCCCCCCCCTGGGCCAGCACAGCGAGGCCCGCGACGAGGCGCCCGTCCCCGGGGCTGCACTGCACGGCGCCCTCGAGGGCGCGAAGCTGTTCGCGCTACGCGCTCTGCGGCTCGTCTCCGAGTCCTCCTCGTCCTTCTCGTCTCCCCTGGGGGGCGGCGCGGGGGCGCCAAGCTGCTCGCGCTTCGCGCTCCGCGCAGCGCGAGGCGCGACGTCGGGCGCCCGTAGGGCGGGGGGGGGAGGGGGAGGAGGGGGAGAGGGGGGGAGGAGGAGGAGGAGGAGGAGGAGAGGAGGAGGGGAGGAGGAGGAGGAGGAAGGAGAGGAGGAGAGAAGGAGGTGGAGGAGGAGGATGAGGAGGAGGAGAGGAGAGGAGGAGGAGAGAGGAGAGGAGGAAGGAGAGAGGAGGATAGGGAGCGAGGAGGGAGGAGGAGGAGGAGGAGGAGGAGTGAGGAGGAGGAGGGAAGGGGAGGAGCAGGGAGGGGGAGGAGGGGAGGAGGAGGAGGAGCCCAACAGCCGTGGCAGGGAAGGCACGGCGCGTCGCACATTGTGGATCTCGTCGTGCACGTTGCCAGGCCACATCCGCCTCGCCTCTGCCTCCCAAGCGCGCTCCTACCTCGATCATCCTCGACCCTCCCTCCTCCTCGATCCTTCCTCCCTCTCCCCTCCCTCCTTGATTCTCCCCCCTCCCTCGATCCTCCCTCCTCCTCGATCCTCCCCTCGATCCTCCTCGCCTCCTCGATCCTCCGCCTCCTCGATCCTCCATCCTCCTCCTCCTCCTCCTCCTCCTCCTCCTCCTCCTCCTCTTCCTCCTCGTCCTCCTCCTCCTCTTCGATCCTCGATCCCCCTCCTCGATCCCATCGTCACCCCAATCGTTCCTCCTCCTCCTCCTCGCCGTCGTCGGCGTGGAGGAGGAGCGGCGTGGATCCTCCGTCGTCGGAGGAGCCGACGTCGTCGACGTCCGCCTCCTCCGGCGTGGCGCCTGGATCCTGGCAGTGTGCTGCTGCGCCCACTGTTCGTGCACACCGGCACGGAGGACCACCGATGCCACCAGCGCTGCTTCATGGGGCGGCGCGTCTCTCGCACATGGCGGCGCAGCTCCTGCTCCCGCGGGCTTCGACGGTGTCTACAAAAGCCGCTGCGGGGACATACCTTTCTAATCTCAAGGATCGGCGTCGCTGATTCTGCTCAGGGGGGTCCGCTGCCATTTTTTGCTCCAGAGTGGCCCAAGGGAGCCTTTCCCCGGCTCGTCCCCACCGCCTGCACGGCTCTCCCCTGCATCCCACATCCCCCCACGTCTCACACTTCTCTGCACATCTTTCACTCCCGATGACTTGTTCAAGCGATGGCGACAAACGATAGCCAGGTACTCCAGTCAGGCAGTTATTCAAGCAGCATCAGATCCACAGCCCGCTTCATCAAGTAGATGGGCTTGATGACGGATATGCAGATCTTCCTGAAGGACACCCAGCTCCTAAAACAGCAGCTCAAGGCCAACTACAATTACCCCTTTCCGCCCCCCCTCTTCTGGGAAAAGTGCCAAAGCAAGAGGATCGCCAATTACACTAGATGCTACTGGAACCCCGCTTGCGCGGCAGCTGCGTCCGATCCAGCAGGACATCGCAGCCATCAAGATGTACGGAGGGGCGCGGGGGCCAGGGGTTCGGTTTGGCGGCCGCACTGTTGATCCCCCGGTGGCTGAGCGGCCGCGTCAGGGGCAACGTATCCCCCAAGGGGTACCGGGTACGGCTAACCCACGCCCTCCCCAGGAGGGCGCCCCCTAACGGGTAATGCTCGGGGAGGGGACATGTGCTGTATGTTCGGGCGCTGGCGGATAGTGCCACATTGTGATCGTCCCTTCTCCTGGTCTTATTGTGAGTGCGGGGGCGGGACTGCTCAAACCTCCCCGGATTCCATGCCAGAGAGGGCGGTTGGGGCTACGGCTCTTTCCCTCTCGGCCCCATCCGGGCTGCAGGCTGGGGGTGCCCATGGTCCAGGCGACCCAGCTTATTCTGTTTAAGTGTTCGTGTGCTCCCGATGTGGTGCCCGTAGTGGACCCTAAGTAGCCGGTTGAGGCAGTTCGGTGAATCAGGTGCGATCTTCGACGTGCGCATTGGAAACCCAACAACGAAGCACCCAACATATGATTTTGTGAATTAATGTGTGGTTGCGTGTCTCAATAGATTAGTCTGGCCCCTGCGCATCGACGACACGCAAAGAAGTGAGTTGGGGCACAGCGGTGTCGCGGCCTGCGCTAGTCCCGCGTCCACCCTCCTTGGTTCCATCGTTACGGACAGCCCGGCCTGGGCGCTCGTTTTGCCGCGCTTCCGGGCCGATGGCCCCAGCGCCGATGGCCTTCTTTAAGGACCATCTGGGGGGAGCAAACTCACTGCGCCCGGCGCCAGATTCCTCTGGTTGCCTGCTCCCCCCAAACCCCTTCGCGGCGGGGATTGTTGCTGGAACGCAGAGGGGGGTGGGGCAGCGGGCTGGCCTGGTCGCGGGGGGGGAGGGGGGGGGGGGGGGGGGGCGGAAGTGGAGTAGCATATACCCTAAATGACGAATGTTTGGTTGTCTTTCTGGGGTGGGTTTCAGTGTTTTTGTCAGTGCTTGGGGTATCGATCGGGTGCGTGACTCTCCGCTTCTTCCACTCCCACCGGGGGCCATCATTCTCTGTTTTTCGCGTGGGGTCCAATGCGCCGTCTCGGGAGGTTTTTCCTTGCCGGCCCGGGGGCCGTTCGCGGCCGTCAACCCGGAGGACGAGGACGAGGACGAGGACCTGGATGATGCCACTTTACCTTTAAAGCAACAGCTCGGGGACACGAATAACGATTTGACACTATGCGTAACACGGTGTTCAATGACATCGAAACTACGCACATGAGAATGACAAGCATGGACAACTCTATGCAAAAAACGCTTCGGGAACATTGGAAACCTTACTCCACGATCCGGGCACTCCCAGACATCAGCAGACGAATGCCATTACAACGGAAACCGCTCAATTATAGCGGTCATCGGCAATTTGAACAACTTCGAGTCCGAGCCACCGCGGCGGAGTTCATCCAGGAGCAGATTGCTAATACGAAAAGCCTTGTTCCCAGAAGCATGGATTCCAGAGGTGATGTCAGAAGCATTCAATTTTGGAGTTTGGTGTCACGTTGAAACGAGATACCGTTGTAGGACTAATCCGGAATAAGCGTATCCAGCGGGGGGGGAGGACGGCATGGGCGTCTCAGGATGGAGCCTGCCGACCAGGCAGCCCGTAACTTTGCTTTTGGCGTCAAGCACATGCTTAAGGAAAGTCTGGGAAACGAGTGCATCATTCCAGGTATCGGGCTACGCCCCATACCAAGCGCACGTCGGCGGAGAGCTGGTGCTGACCTTGCAGGTTAGAGACGGAGCTGTGAGCTGTCGACCGGCAGTGGGAAGAAGCATGGAACAAGTGGGATGAGCTACAGAATGACGCACGAAGGACATCCTTAGCGGAATAATGCGATTCGATTGATCGCCGTGCCCGTTCAGGCACGTAAAGGAACCCCAAGGGAAAATCGAAAGGAAACCAATCGAACTAGGAAGCACGGGGGGCATAGGTGTTTGTCAACCTGGCGACCAATGCCATAAACCCCAAGAGACAATACCCAGGCCAAGCTACCGTCACAAGTGCGTTCCACCCTCTACGACGCCCGATGCGGACGCCACCACGGACAAAGATGCCGACAGTTCACGCGGGACGCCGTACAATCAAGATGCAGATTCAGTTCCGGGCACCACTACCGATACAACACATTTTGGCTTGAAGCGCAAGGAGAACAGTTGGGGGCGACCCAAACGCCAATGACGTCCGCTAAAAGATGCTTGTTTTGCAAAGGTTGTGTCACGGAGCGCACGAACAATCGTTGAAGTTATCCATCACATGGAACAACGCGATATGAATGCTCTTTTCTTTCGAGAGACAGGGGTACACAACGCAGACGTTTACCATGAACGTGGATCTGCCATTTTCTCTTCGGTGCAAACACAGGCATCCGGGCGATTATATTGTGGCGTTGGCTTAATAATGCCCCGTCGGCAGTGGCGAGCGCGTTTAGTCCCCGACTGATTTCTGGCAGGCTCGCCTCTCTACGCTTGCGTGTGCCGGGAGGTGCGCTCAATCTTCTCAGCGCGTGCGTTCCGCATTCCGCGCATGGCCCTGAGGACCGCCGCCCTACTTTACTTTCGAGATAGTTGCATGGCCGCAGCATGGCCACCATTCACGTGCCTCGAGGACGCGGAGCTGACGGACAAGGTCACAGATATCCAGTCAAACTGGGACGTACCATGAGCATGAAGACGCTGCTTACTTCAAGTATAGTCATCCATCTCATTGGATACAGCGACTGAGAAGCATGCAAACTAGTGGAATCGGGGGCGACGTCTGCGCAGTGACCGTGCTCTGGCAGAAAGCTACTGCGACGCCTTTCGCGGAGCAGTGCGCGCAGAAGCACTACCGGAAGATCGAGATTGGCATGCTGAACGCATCAGAATTGCAACGCAGATTGCCTCCGCCTTGGCAAGCGAGCAAATACGCAGGCACAGTGGCCATGGATATCGCAAGATGCAGAGGTCCAAGGTCCAGCTAGCGGAGCGAAGCTCGGCGCGCCAAGCAGGACACACATAAGAAGAAAAACGAGTGGGAAAAATGATCCGCAAGTCGCTCCGAAACGATACGCGCAGAAAGGTGGAATAAGAATTGCAGATTGGACCATGGCCTGCTGTCCGGCAGCTCAGGAGAGGGGCCACCAAACGGCCAAATCAAATGAAAGACCCTAACGGCAATTTGGTGGATAGCAACAATCGCGGCGCGCGTTGGCATATAATTTTGAGCACGCGCAGTGGAGGAGCACGCGCCCCAACACTGGCTCTATGTACATAACTACAGTCGGCAACGATCCGCCGGTCAAAACAAGCGCATGTACAATGGAGGGGCTCTGTGGATACATGGAATTGAGAAAACACTCAGTTGGGGAAGCCGCAGACAAAGACGAAATGCCGCCAGAATTTTGGCAGTTGCTGAGTTCATGCCAGAATCGCTGGGGCCACAATGATTTACCAGCAGATTGGAACACGGCTTGCGCCATATTGCCACGCAAAAAGGAGGGCGCGAGCATGTTGGAACACTACCGGCCGATAGCTTCGTTATCCGTGTGATGCAATGTAGACGACCTTGGAATCCCCAGCGGGATGGTTCAGTTCAGCGCTGGGATATACAATGAACGCGTCTTCTTGCTAAAAGACAAGGCTGGTGATTCTTCGACTAGGTGCCAGAAAGCAGTGATTGTTCAGGGGTGTCCGCTCTTTCCATATCTGTTCATCATTGCGCGGTCCGTCATGTTCTGCGACGTCGACCAGAAGATGGACGCGGCAGGCCTGGGAGCCGAAGAGCCGCAGTTGATCATTGCCACTGATTTGTTCGACGCCGACGACGACAAGATGCTCGCCAGCAGCGGCGTAAACAACTTGCAGCTATTATTGGGCGCTGTCATCACAGAAGGATCGCCCTATGGGTTGGAACTTAAGTGGAACAAAACAGTTGCCCTGTGCATCAAACACGATGGCGTTATCGTCGCGCCGTCTGGGATCACGGTGAACACAATGGAGCTGGTTTTATATCGGAGGGCTCATCACAGCAATTGGGACATGTCAGCCTGAAGTGGCATGACAAACCGGCGAGGCAAGAGGAATTGTTCAGGCTATGATGCGCTGCCAGTCGCACGCCACAATTCCCAGGCATAGGAAGATAGAGTTGTACGGCGCAACCGTGCTCCCAAATCTCTGGTGGGACATCGGTTCCATATGGTTGTTGCAGGCGGACAAACGCCGCTTGGTCGGTTTTCATGCCTGGTGCTTTCGCAGATTCCTATCAGTACCTTGTCCCTTTGTTTCGAGAGTACCGGCCAATGATTTAAGGCAGTGCAATTGCCTCACAGTGTTTTTTGGCGTGCTAGCAAGCAAAGTTGTGCAGTGCCGTTGCCGCCCTTCCATGTTACTTTAATATGTGGAGGTGGATTTCAAAGAGAAGGCGCGGAAGGCCGAAACGGCGATGGGCTGCGTGCGTCCACAACTTGTTTGACTTTTGATTAGTTTAGCCTTTCCCTCTCGCCTTCTTCGTCCTCCGCCGCCGCCTCGCCTTTCCCCTTCTCCCCCTCACATGGCGCGTGCGTTTGGCAAGCGAGCAAGCTCTCGCGCGAATGTTGCGCATGCACCTCGCGGGCCTCCGCGGAGGCTAGGTCTGCAGC
Source organism: Prorocentrum cordatum (assembly GCA_963575745.1). NCBI lineage: Eukaryota > Dinophyceae > Prorocentrales > Prorocentraceae > Prorocentrum > Prorocentrum cordatum. Next base: position 9,639 of record CAUYUJ010002129.1, read on the forward strand.
ATTCTCACATTGTTTTGCCATGCTACTTCCAGTACAATATTGTAGCCAACCAGGCTCATGCCGATTCCTTGCCGACGCGCCATTGCGAGCGCCTGCCCTGAATGACTGTTTTTTCCCGTGTTCCATGTCGATGATTGTGTTCCGTTTCGGCGGGCTGCAGTTGTTTGGGTTGTGGGTTGCCGTTTTTCTGTTTGTCCGTTTGCGTTGGCCGTGAAACGAAAAGCTGAGAACCGCAGAAATCGTCCCCAGCGCCTCAATCATCCAAGGCCGCGGGCGCCTGCACGGCGCTTTCCGGCGGAGGGGTCCGCGTCCCCAGGCCCAGAGAGTGGCAGCGGAAGCTCGCCTGGCCGCGCGAGCCGCCTTCCTTTTTGCTTGGTGCTGCTTCGTTCGGGCAAAGAGAACTATGCACATGCACCGATCCTGGTAAGGCCAATCCTTGACCCAGGATCGGTGCATATGCCTTCCCGGCCAAGGCAGGAGGGCGTATGCACCGATCCTGGGCTCAGGATGGGCCTGGCCAGAATCGGTGCATGTGCATAGTTCTTTTTCCCCTGTTCGTGCTCTCTACCTGGCCATGACTCATCGAGAACCAAAGAAGCCTGAACCCTCACAGCACAGTGAAGACGTGGCCTCGCGTAGGTCCCCGCCTTTTGCATTCGGGCGAATAGATCTGGGCGGTCTGGTCCGATGCATCGACCGAACAAGAAGCCCATCCCTAATGTGTTTGGCCCTCCTAGTTCAGGTCCCCTCCCAAAATCTTAGGGGTCCTGTTACTGCGAATCACTGATCTCGCCCCGCCCGCCTTCGCGAAGTCGATGAACTCGATCCTTGGACGCTCTTGTCAATAAGCGTCGCTGGTGCTTTCGCCCGTGCGTGGCCGCGCTGCTGCCTGTCAAAAGCAGGCACGTCGGTTCGCGCCAGGAGGACAGGGAGATGGGGATGAGGGGGAGAACGAGGAACGTGAGGGGAATGGGAAGAGAGGGGACCGTCAAGAGCAGGAGTATTTGCACCAGTCGGAAGAAGAAGGGAGAGGGTCAGGAGAAGGAGGGACGAAGATCAGAAGAGAGACGGTACGCTGGAAAGGGGCGAGGCGCAGCAAGGGGAGTTGCAACAGTGAGAGGAGCATAGAAGAGTTGGGTCGGGGAAGGGGAGGAGCAGTACCAGAAGGGATGATGATGATGATGATGATGATGATGATGATGATGATGATGATGATGATGATGATGATGGTGTTGATGCTGATGGTGATGATGACGATAGTGATGATGACGATGCTGATGATGATGATGATGCTGATGATGATGATGATGATGATGATTGTGGTGGTGGTGAGGGTGGTGGTGATGATGATGATATCCGTGATGCCGATGATGATGCTGATGCTGATAATGATGATGATGCTGCTGATGATGATGATGACGATGCTGATGATGATTATGATGTTGATGATGATGCTGATGCTGATGCTGACGGTGATGATGACGGTGATGATGGTGCTGATGATGATGATGATGATGATGATGATGATGATGATGATGATGATGATCATGATGATGATGATGATGATGGTTGTGGTGATGGTGAGGGTGGTGGTGATGATGATGATGATATCGGTGATGATGATGATGATGATGCTGATGCTGATGCTGATGCTGATGGTGACGATGACGGTGATGATGGTGTTGATGATGATGATGGTTGTGGTGGTGGTGAGGGTGGTGATGATGATGATAATGATGATGATGATGATGATGATGATGATGATGATGATGATGATGAGATCGTTGTTGATGATGATGATGATGATGTTGATGCTGCTGATGATGATGATGCTGATGATGATGATGATGATGATGATGATGATGATGATGATGATGATGATGATGATGATGATGATGATGATGATGATGATGATGATGATGATGATGATGATGATGATGATGATGATGATGATGATGATGATGAGTAGGAGGAAGAGGACGAGAGGGAGGAAGGCGGGGACGAGAACAGAGGGGGCGAGAGATGCATGACAACGCAAACGAGGTGGACGCGGACGAGGAGGAGTAAGAGGAGGTCCATGGGGAGAAGGATCAGGGGGAGGCGGACGAGGTGGAAGATGATAAGGAGGAGAAGGGAGATTGACGATGCTGAGGAACATGCTATGCAGGAGGAGGAGCACGGAGAGGGGAACAAGCCAGGAGGAGGAATCTGATACAGAGGAACGGGAACACGAATGCCGATTGAGAGGAGAGATGAGTACGAGGTGGAGATTGAGGAGTGTGAATAAGGAGGAGGAGGAGGAGGGGGAGGAGGAGGAGGAGGAGGAGGAGGAGGAGGAGGAGGAGGAGCAGGAGCAGGAGCAGGAGCAGGAGCAGGAGAAGGAGGAGAAGGAGGATGCTGAAAAGGAATGACATAAGGAATATGGCGAGAAATACCGAGGGTGAGGAAGCGCAGGACGAGGCCGAGGAGAGGAGGAGGAAGAATGGGAGGATGAGAGGGGGAAGGACGTCGAGGAAGAGGATGAGAATTGCAAGGGGCGGGGAAAGATGAGTCGCCACTGTGTGCGGCCACTTTAGGAGCACGCCGATGGTCAGTTAGGTGCCCAGACTCACGGGAGTCGTTTGGCGCTGGCCCGGGTTTGCTCAGTGTTTCCCGCTTTCTTCCTCCTCCTCCTGCTCCTCCTCGTTTTCGTCTTCGCCGTTCCTCCTCAGGCCTTGGTGACATTTTGGTGGCCACGCTACACGGTATCAGCTGCGACCGTTCAGGATTGCCACCGGGTTCCCCCCATCGCAGCGCGAACCATTTTAACGCATTTGAGCTGTGCGCGTGTGTGGTTTGGTCTTGGTGCCGATATTGGGATAGCCCTCCTCCAGATGCCACCCAGACGCTTCCAACGACGCTGCTCTTGAACACGAAGGCGAGCCGCTACCGTCCCCTGGGGAGGTGGAGCCCGAGCGTTTCCCACAAGCAGGCGGAGAGGAGGAGGAGGAGGAGGCGCAGAATGACTTGGCGGCGAGCGAGGGGGTAAGGTGAGAAGGAGAGGGCCTTCTCACAAGGCAGCGGGGCTTCTCAGAAGCCCCCACGCCTTATGAGAAGCTGTCTGCGTCTTCGGGGGAGGCTTCGAGAACGTCTCAGAAGGCCAGGGGATTTTCGAGCCTTCTGAGAACTGAGAAGGCCCGTCCCTTCTCACTTCCCCCCCAGGCTCGCCGCCGAGAGGAGCGAGAGAGGACTCCCACCCCTCCCTCCCTGCATGGGGTCGTGCCGCAGGAAATGCTGAAGGAGTTGAAAATGCAGGGCCTCTCTGAGGATCAGGAGACGCCCCCCCCCCGCCCCCGCCCTACAGGGACGGCTCCGGGCGCACCCAGCTGCAGGCTTTCATGTGGGAGCGATGTGGTAGCAAAGCGGGGCAGAGCGGTCAGATGGAGGGGGGGAAGTATGGGAGAGGAGAAAAGGGGGATTCCCCCAGCCGCGCGATTGATGCTGCAGGCACGTGCTTCTTGATCGCGCGGGCGGGATCGCCCTCCTGAGGGGCAGTGGATTTCCAGTTCTGGGGGGAGACAAGTGTATGGGAGAGAAGAAGAGGGGAAGGGAGTGAGGGAGGGAGATTGGGAGTAGGAGGACGGAGGGAGGAAGGGGATGGGGATGGTATAGAGGAACCGGTGGATGGAATCATCTGCCGCATGTGTCTCGGCATTGAGCTTGCGATTGGTGTTTCCCTCTGGAGAAGGATGCAACCTCCAACAATGTATTACACTAGCCAGGGTAGTCGTAAGCCTAGGGGGTCTAGCAGCATGACGATGTTGCAGATGTTGACAATCCATTTTTCCTCATACTCGCTGCTCTTGTCGCCGCACGTGCCTGGCGTGCGCACTGGTGGCGGTTGACTCCATACAATGCCAAACATAAGCCACGCTTGATGGGCAGCTTCAAAAGCGGCAGCGCTCTAGACACACCCTGTAATTGTTTCCATCGTGCCTTTGTATGCTCGGCAGAGTGAGGCGCTTTCCAGAATGCAAGCCAGCACGTTCCACCATTCTGAGTATATATATATATATATTTATGCATATACGTTCCAGCCTTTTAGACTTAAGGTGTGATGAGCACTTCTGCGATCTAGTCCCATACGCCTCAGCCAATGAGCCATTCGGACCACAAGTGCCTCCGACGCTGGCGTGTGCCAATGCGTTTTCAGGTGTGATATTTTCCAGCGTGCGTTGTCATGTGCGCTCTCGGCCGCATGCCCATCCTGCGTGTGAGATCAGATCGCACCCTTCGGTGCGCAACCCGATCTGACCCCGGGCAGCTCCCAACGCACTCCTCATTGCGCAGTGGGCGTTTCTGTTGTTTGTACCGATTGTGTGCAGTGTGCGCACGCCCAGGTGGACTAGTCCAGTGCGTGCCGCCCATGCGACCGCGCATCAAAAACATTGACAACTCTGTTGTGTCCCGGCGTCGTCCCATTTTCTGGACAGCACTGTCCTGCTTCAGTGAAGAAGCCGCCGTGCTTCCTGCGCGCGCAGATGCCCAATTCATAGACAGCGAAGTTGCAACTCGCTGCCGTCCAACTCCCGGAGGAGCTCGTCAATCGTGAGGGTTGTTATTCGTATGTTGGTGCTGCGGACTCATATGTGTGTGTCGATATGTGTTCCTATAGTGGTGCTGCTTTGCGCGTGGACTGGCTACACCTTAGGCGATGCTTAAGAAAACTTACATTTTCGGCCAGAGTCTCGATTATTCTTAACGTTTCAATGTAATTCCTAAGATTTGACTAGAAATGTTGGGTTAGATTTCAAGTTCTGAGACTATGAATTTCTTAACCCATGATTTCTAAAGCATTTCGCAGGGTGTACAGCACTTGTCGCATGCACGCGCGCGCGTTCATTTCAGTCTTGGTCTCTGGTCTGAAGGGGGAGCTGAATGGTTCGAAGGGATACGGAGGAGTGCACTGCTTGATGGTCGGGTGGGTGGGCGGGGGTCATTCCGGTCCGAATTGTTTCACGACCTTCTGTTTTGCCGCACTGAGCCCTGCCCTTCTCTCTCTGGACGGTGTTTCCTCTTACCCGACTCAGGGGACGCACCAGGATACGCGTGGACGCATCGATCATTAATTTGCTGGATGAGCCATAGAAACAGCCACAATCGCGCAAGGGTGATCGATGGGCCAGGGCCAGGACGCCAGGCCAATGCTCCACAGTACACAGTCCTCTTCTTCCTCCTCCTCCTGCTCCTCCTCCTCCTCCTCGTCCTCCTCCCCCTCCTCTGATGTAAGTTTTGGCTGTGTCCACAACAGGCGTGCTCCTCTCCTTCCCCTCCTCCCCATGCCCCTGCCCTCCCACCGAAGACGCGCGCTTAGGCGAGAAATGTGATGGCTGAGCTTCTGGCGGGGAACACCGTCGCAGACGTGGACGACGATGACGAGGACGCAGATCCGGAAGACTTGCTGGGCAGCGTTCGGAGGTTTTTGTTTTCACAGGGGGAGGGGCGGGGGGAGGCGGAGGAGGAGCGTATACGGCATTGCCCAGCTCTCTCTCTCTTTTTTTTTTTTTTGTTTTTTGTTTCTCCCTCTCTCTCTCTGTCTCTCTTCGCACACAGCTTCGGCTGCCAGCTCCGGGCACCGGCGCTCTCGGTGCCCATGTGTGCCCTGCCGCGCAGCTTCGCAGCACGGGGTGGCCCAGCGTGCCAGTGCCTGGGACACGTAAGGCTCGAGTTTTTTTCCGGAGGAGTTGGAGGAGGAGGAGGAGGAGGAGGAGGAGGAGTTGATGGAGGAGGAGGAGGAGGAGGAGGAAGAACTTGACGTCCCGGTATTTTGTTGCAGTCCCGGCGTGAACTTTGTCAGGCCCCTTTTTCGCGAGATGTCATGTCAGCAGTCGGCAGCGGGAGCTCGCGCCAGATTCCAGTCCAGGTCCCGCAGTTTTGCTGGCGGCCCCGTCGAGCGAATCCGAGTATACACCTAACGTCGAGCCTGACACTTCCCCGACAGTGATATTCGCAGGGAACAGGTACGATCGGACCGAGGTATAAGATCGAGGTCGGTTCGGGAAGGGTACCCCATCCCGTCCCAGTGATAATGATGAGCCCCCCCCCCTGGGGTCGTCTATGTTTATTCTCTGCGGCCTGTATATGCCACAAGAGTCGGGGACGCGAGGAGGCCGAACTTTATTATCACCCGGCAAAGTTCCAGTCATAGCTCTGATCTTCATATCATGCATCGCACCATGAGCGATCCTTATTATCTGTCGCCTAACGATTCATGTCCAATGTTGTGAGGATGTCTCAGACGAAACGCGCATTTTCGAAGATTCGCCAACTTTTTGAGTATGTCTCAAACAAAACGCTTGACTTTGTGAAAATCACTGTCGCGAACATGTCACTCTGGTGACAATGTCTCAGGCGAAACGCTCAGTTTTTCGAGCTGCCCCTCCCCTTCCTCCCCGCAGCTGTTCGAGGCCCATCCGATCCAGACATCCCCACATTGATATCTCCAGGAAAGAGTGTATTATCCTCCAGGGTCCAGAACTTTCTTATCCCCACGGGGTTATTATGGCGGGCATGGGATTAGTGTTCTTCCTGTTTGTTGGATGTTCTTGTGTACCCTGGGAGATGGTACCCTCGGCTGCTCTTCAGTTTCGCCGGCGGAGGGTCCCATGTTCTTGAAGGGTGTTCTTCCGTCCCAGGTCCGGCCGTACCCCGAAAGTTCCCGGATAGCTCCTTGGATTCCTTGGAGAGTTTAGAGAGTTGTAGAAATAGGAACCGGGACCGCAGAGTAGCCCCAGAGCTCGTTCCAGCTTCAGTGACAACATCTCGGCGCGTTTTGCCTGACTTTGCAGCTTGTTCGGGCAGGCTTTTTCCAAGCGTTTCGCAATACGTGCGCCCGGAAGCTCTCCAGAAGTCCTTCGGAAGCTCCTTCCAGAATCTTCCAGAGCTCTTTCGAGAGGCTTTTAGAAGGCGCTCTGCTATCCGGGTTTTGGACTTCACGATTGAATCTTACGCCTCCCCGACAGTGATAGTCGCAGGGAGCAGGTACGTCGTCCTTCGCCTCCCCATCGGCAGGCCCTCTCGAGCCACGCCCTGCGGAAGCCCGCTGCAAGGCGGCAGACCATCTCGAGCCGGGCAGGGCGGACAACAAACGTTATGGGCTTCGCATAATGGGATACATATATATATATATATATATCGAGGACACCAGCGGCGCATCAACGGCCGCTCCCTGGGAGTTTGTCGAAGTGGCGCGCAGCATCGAAAGTCGTGACGCGGCAAGAGGGCGCCCTGAGAGCGCCTCAAGAGGGTTCCCAGCGGGCCCGATAGCAGCCCAACAGGAAGGACCAGTGGGCAGAAGTCGCCAAGATGGGTCCATCACATCCGCGTGGCACAGTCTGGTCCAAAGAAGCCCCTTGGCAAGGCCGAGATCATTAGATCATCGGTGGTGTTTGAACATATGTTTGTGGTTTCCTCGATGTTTCGCCTCGGATGCCTTTATCAGACGCGCGTTTGAATTGCATTATCTTACAATCGCCCCGAAGGGCTCAGGGGAAATCTCTTGAGAAGGGTGCAAGCGCGACCCTTGTTGGTTGTAAAATGCAGCCCTGGTTGTTAGCAACTTCGTCTGTTTGAAACGCAGCCGCTTCTGATTGGGAAGGGGAGGTGGAGGAGGAGGAGGAGGAGGAGAAGGAAGAGGAGGGGGAGGAGGAGGACGGAGGCCAGGACGCTGGTTCAGGTGGGGGAGGACACATTCTGTATCCGCTTGAAGGGCAACTTAGTCGGAAATTCTTCACGCTTCGCGTATCCCCACCAGCCCATCTCACAGCAGCAACTCTTGCGAAACATGCCGACAGTTTTGTTTTTCAGGCGTGTGTCCGCTTGGCCCCGCATATCTCCCCTGTTCCTCCTTCCTCCCGCCTCCTTGTACATCCTCCTTGTGGGGGGAGCGGGAGAAGGACGAGGCGGAGGAGGAGGGAGAGAAAGCGCTCCTCGTGATTTGAGTCGTTTGGGGTTTCTCGTCCTGGTGTGAGTCGTTCGGGCCCTTCTTCCTGGTGTGAGTCGTTCGGGCTCTTCGTGGTGTGAGTCGTTCGGGCTCTTCGTCCTGGTGTGAGTCGTTCGGGCTTCTCGTGGTGTGAGTTGTTCGGGCCCCTCATCCTGGTGTGAGTCGTTCGGGCCCCTCCTCCTGGTGTGACTCGTTCGGGCTCCTCGTGGTGTGAGTCGTTCGGGGCCCGCGTCGTGGTGTGAGTCGTTCGGGCTCCTCGTGGTGTGAGTCGTTCGGGCGCCTCGTCCTGGTGTGAGTCGTTCGGGCCCCTCCTTGTGGTGTGAGTCGTTCGGGCTCTGCGTGGTGTGAGTCGTTCGGGCCCCTCGTCCTGGTGTGAGTCGTTCGGGCTCCTCGTGGGGCCTCTTGGGGGCCTCTTGGAGCCTCTTGGGGCCTCTTGGGGGCTTCTTGGGGGCCTCTTGGGGGCCTCTTGGGGGCCTCTTGGGGCCTCTTGGGGCCTCTTGGGGGCCTCTTGGGGACTCTTGGAGGCCTCGTGGGGCCTCTTGGGGGCCTCTTGGGGGCCTCGTGGAGGCCTCTTGGGAGGCTCCTGGGGGCCTCTTGGGGCCATCTGGGGGCCTCTTGCGACCTCCTCTGAAGCGCAAAGGAGCGCTGGCCCCTGAGAAGGACAAAATGAGCCCAAAACCTCCGTAAAATCAATGATTTTGCTATGAAGGAAGATGAGCGCGGCCCCCTCAGAAGGCCAAAAAGGGGCCAAAACCGTAGTAAAATCAATGTTTTTGGCTTCAAAGACGAGTTGAGGGACCAAGCGGTCTCCCCCCCTCGGGACCCGAATCCTCGTGAGGGTCGTCGTTTTTGGGCCCTCCCAGGAGTCGAAAAAGACCCCCTTGCCACCACTCGGCCCGCCCTCTCCAGGTCCAGGGGAGGGGGTAGGGGGAGGGGTAAACCCCTCCCCGAAGAGGAAGATAGGGGGTTAGGGGGTTGAGAACAGAGAGAGCTCTCTAAACCACTCACGCCCAAAGGGCTGGTGGGATTCTGAGAAGGGGTGTCGGAGAGGATCGGCGAGGTTTCCCAGCGAGGGGTTCGGAAGCCACGACAAGAGCACCTAGTGGCTTCTCGAAGAAGAGGGAACGATGGACGGAGGAGGGGGCGGCAGTGGACCAGGGAAAGGAGGAGGAGGAGGACGAGGGGTACGTGGAGGGACGGGAGGAGGGCAGTTTCGAGGAGGGCGGGGCGGGCTAAAGGGAAGGCGGGGGAGGGCTCGGAGAGAGCGTGGCGGGAAAGATGCCCCCAGATGGATATGCGAGCAGAAGAACGAGCAGATCACCAAAGATTCCATTCGCGATGCGAGACGCTTCGCGTTCACTCCCCGCCCACGGGGCTGCCGCGGTTGCCGCGGACGGAAGGGCCACGGCAGCCCCCAGGCGCCACGTCCGCGGGCCTCTTCGGACGAACTTGTTTTTTTTTTTGGACGAAGAATCGGTGGGGAGGTCGCGCCCATTCATGATTCACATGTTTGGAGCCCCGGGAGTGGGGGGGGGCAAGCAAGGTGGAATCTCAAGTGCCCGGTGACCCAAAGCTGCCGGCGGATTTCAACATGAAGGTGCGGTTCCAGGGCCACGTGGATTCGACCCCGCCGGACCACCTCAGGTGCATTCTCAGGGTAGTCGTCCAGGAGGTGCTTGGTTTTTGCCGACGATTGACTGATTGCTGATGAAAGACGTCGGTGGAGGAGGAGGGTTGACGGACGGAGGGAGGATGGTGCAGCGAGGGGGCGAAGAAGCGGACGATGATGTGCGTGCATGTTGCCGTCAAATGTCCGCCGCGTAGGAAATTCGGCAACAAAGTGCTGATTCTGCGCGTGGTCTGTAGTGCCAGGGGATTGCGCAGTCAGAAGGGGCGTGAGCGCAGGTGAAACTATTGACGTTCGCGTGTCTGCATCCGCCCACCCAGAGCTGAATCCCAGGCGTGTTGTAATGAGAAGGTTTGTGTCTGAGCGTCAGAGAACGAGGAGCTGAGATGTTCACTAGGCGCAAAGGTGAAACCCAAATCGTGTTCTTCAAGTTAGCTATGGGTGGTATCACACTGGGAGTCCGTGAAGGCCTTGACCCCTGCATTAGCCTCAACAGTGGAGAGGCGCGACGAGGTCGGGGGTCAACCGCCAAGGCCTTCGTCAACATTTCCACGGGTTAGTTATGGGTGGAATTACATTGGGAGTCCGTGAAGGCCTTGTCCCTTGCATTAGTCTTGACAGCGGAGAGGTGCGACGAAGTCAGGGGTCAACCGCCAAGGCCTTCGCCAACACTTCCACGGGAAGACGGGAGGCTGCCAGGGAACCGATCGGTGTGTCTGTGCTTTTGTCGCATGTATTCGCTTGGCGTCGTTTGCGCAGCGCTCGGGGTATATTGCCAATCGCCCGACGCACTGCTTCTGAGCATTTTTGGGGGGAAAGTCCATCGGGAGATATCCGGGGGGGGGAGGAGGAGGAGGAGGAGGAGGAGGAGGAGGAAGGGAGGAGGAGGGAGAGGAGGAGAGGAGGAGGAGGAGGAGATATCTGGTGACTCCGCGGCCGTCGTGGGGCTCACCAGGGCCCTCTCATGGCCCTCCAGGGCGAGGACCGTTGTCGGAAGCTCCGCCGAAGCTCAAGGGCGAGGGCCTCCGTCGGACGGGGCCAGGACGAGGACCTCCTCCTCCTCCTCCTCCTCTTCCTCCTCCTCCTCCTCCTCCTTCACCTCCCTCTTCCCCCCCCCCCCTCCTCCTCCTCTTCCTCCTCCTCCTCCTCCTCTCCTCCTCCTCCTCCTCCTCCTCTTCCTCCTCCTCCTCGGACAAATCCGTTTCAGAGCGTTCTGGAACGCGGAACGCTGTCAGGGCGCTCCGGGAACGCCCCGAGAAGGCCGCGGGACCCGGGACGGCCTCCAGAACCGCCGGATCTCAGAGATTCTCGATTGATCCTCACCCGAATATTCTTCGTCATGGCTGATGGGCGTGTTTTCCACCACCACCACCATAAGTTGGAGGGAGGAGGAGGAGGAGGAGAAGGAGGAGGAGGAGGAGGAGGAGGAGGAGGAGAAGGAGGAGGAGGAGGAGGAGGAGGACCCCCCCTCTCCAACTCATGGTGGTGGTGGTGGAAAACACGCCCATCAATGGCTTCGTCTTCAAGGAGGTTCGGGTGGCCCAGCGACGGCGGGGTCGTTCCTCCCGCGCAGCTTCGCCTCGCACGCACGCACGACACGACCACGACACCGAAACAGAGTTCCTGGTTGGGGGGGGGGCTCTTCGTTCCACTGCGATCTCACCCCTCAACCTCCGACCGTGGTATGACAACACTCTCCTTCACACCAAGGTCACACCACATCAACAAGAAGCCAAGGAAGCACAGATGCAATGTATGAAGGACCGCCGGCATTGCCGCCGGGCTGTGGCCTGGAGGCCAGAGCTTCGAGCGGGGCAGAAATTTCTAAGACGGAGGTGCTGACGAATGAAGTAGCTACAGTTCTATGAACGAACCCCGCCGCCACACCTTGGGCATACATCTCAGCAAGAACCAGCTGTGCAAGCACAGGTCGCAGGTATGCAGGACCGATGGCATTGCTTGGATGACAAAGCAACGTATGGGAGGCTAAATCGCCAGGACGGTAAACATCCTTCAGAGCCGCCAGATCTCAGAGATTCTCGATTGATCCTCACCCGCATTTTCTTCGTCCGGGCTTCGCCTTACTCCGAGAAGGCATCCTTGCGAGGTTGGCTGGCTCTTCCAGGCCGCCTGCGGTCAGGATCTTTGGCTTAGGAGGAGGAGGAGGAGGAGGAGAAGGAGGAGGAGGAGGAGGAGATGAAAGGAGGAGGTAGGAGGAGGAAGAAGAGAGGAGAAGGGTGGGAGAGGAGGGGGACGAGGAGGAGGTCTAGGAGGAGGGGTAGGGAGGAGAGAGAGAGGAGAGGAGGAGGAGAGTAGGAAGAGGACAGCGAGAAGGAGAGATGAGGGAGGAGAGAAAAAGAGGTAGGAGAGGAGGAGGAGGAGGAGGAGGAGGTTGTGGGTAGGAGGTAGTAGGAGAGGAGGAGAGGTGAGGAGCGAGGAGGGGGAATGAGGAGGAGGAGAGGAAGAGGAGGAGGAGGAGGATGAGGAGTAAGGAAGGCGAGGATGATGAGGAGCGAGAGGACGGGGGAGGAGGAGTAGGAAGGAAGGAGGGGAGAGAGGAGGAGAGGAGGAGAGGAGGAGGAAGGAAGACGAGGAGGAGGAGGAGGGGAGGGAGGAGGTGGAGGAGGAGGGGGATTCGAAAAATTCTGGTGGCATCCTTGGGAGGCCGGGTGGTTCTTCCCACCCCCCACGAGCGGAATCTTTGGCTCTCGGCGTGCCGCACCGCCAGGGTCCGGCCCACCATGCTGCGGAGGGGCCCAGGGGCCCACCAGCATATCGACACAGATCAGGGGAGCCACAACTGGGGGAGCTGTAGTCCTTACCCCCCTGGGGAACCCATCGATTTCTACACCCCTCTCGAGAGATCGTCGACGCGATGGGTTCCCCCAGGGGGGTAAGGACCACAGCTCCCCCAGTTATGGCTGGTCGGCAGATCCCAGGAGTCCCTATATTTTTCCGTATGTTCTGGGTGTTTCGTCTTCCCCCCCCCCCCTCCCTTGCTCCCGCCAGTCTTAAGTCGGGCGTGTCCCTCTACAGGGGGGATAGTCAAAGATGGTCAGAAAATAGTCGGGGGACGATTTTTTGGCTTTTTTTTAAATCGTTTGGGGAGTATTTTGTGAGTAGTTTTTATTTTTCGCCCAAAATCCCCCTGTAGGGGGACACGCCCGACTGAACGCCAGTCGGGATGGTGAGGACGTGCGTGCGAAGAAATGCACGAAATTTGCCAGACTTGTCGTTGAACGGCGTGTGGTGTTTCATATGTGTCTGACGAGCTCTGTCGTGAAACGCCTCGACAAACAATGGTTTCTAAAGGATTTCGACACGCGCGCGTAGCAGCGCGCGCGCGTGACCTGGACGGCGTGATTCGATACGAATCCGCACACTGGGCGCATGCTGGATCAACGCGGACGCCCAGCATTGAGAGATGCGAACGCGGGTTTGGGACGAGATTGCACACATCTGATGGCTGCCATATGAGATCCACAAATGCGTGCGGGTAGGACGCATGCACGTTGTGTGACGGAACATGTAAAGGTTGTATTGTTTATGTTGTTATGTTGAATTGCGTGCAGCACTTGCGTTCTTGGTATAGTTTCAACATGTGCACGCGCGTGTGCACGGTGTGCCTTTGGTGGAGGGGTGTCCCAGGAGAGCCTCAAGACAATACAAAAGGATTTCAAGAGGGCCCCAAGACGGCCCGGAGCCTCATCTTCTTGCCCCAAGAGGCCCGCATCACATATCCCCCCAAATCGCGACCTCCTCACTGGGCCTTTTCCAGAGTTTCCAATACAAGTTCTTGTATCACTTACGTTTCCACTTTGGTTCGATGCAGGTTGACGTTGGATGCCGTGCTTGAGGCTACGTCTAGCCCAGAAATCGCCAACGGCAACCACATACACGTATTTGCGCAAGCGATGCTGCGTTTTCACGAGCGTTTACGCGCGAACCACCCTCTTCGCTTTGCAATGGAGTGGGGAGTCTTGAGTCATGGACGTCGTGGACCTTCCCAGATCTAACGGATCAACCTTTCCAGTCGTCGCGTGGTCAAGGGAACTCTGTGGGATGATCTTCAAGTCGGTCCAAGATGCTTCCAAGACGGCCCAAGACAGTTTTCGAAGATGGCCAAGACGGCCTCCAAGACGGCCAGGACGGC
>CAUYUJ010002129.1:23499-40999 GCA_963575745.1 Prorocentrum cordatum
GATCATGTTGTTGCTGATGGTGATGGTGATGCGTACGATGATGATAATGATGATGAGGAGGAGGAGGATGATGATGATGAGTATGAGTATGAGTATGGTGATGATGATGGTGATGATGATGATGATGATGATGATGATGATGATGAGGATGATGATGATGATGGACTTCTCGGGGTGTGCTTGGGAGATGTTGGGGTCCTTTGGAGAGCCTTTGGACTAGCAGTTTAAATCTGCGTAGCCGTTGTAACCCGACTCTCGTTTTCTTCCTCGGTCTGACCGGTTTATCAGCTTACACGGCACAGCGCAGCAACACGACAGACGGCAGCAGCACGGCAGACCAGGAAGGCAGACCACAGGAGCACGGCAGACCAGAACGGCAGACCAGAACGGCAGACCGCAGGAGCACGGCAGAGCAGCACAGCTGACACAGGAGAACGGCAGACCAGCACAGCGTTGTTGCAGCAGACGGTGCTGATACACTCTTAATTTATTGAACACGTCCCCAGCGAAATCGTCATGGTCGGCCGTATTGAGGGCACTCTGCGGGTCATCTTTGGGCCGATTTTGTTTTTGGTGGGCCGTACTGATGCCCTCAAAAACGATTCCAAGACGACGTTAGACTCATTGTTTGTTTGATGATTGTTCGGCCGTCTTGAGGGCACTCTTAGGGCATAGTCTGCCGTGCTCCTCGTCTTGGTCTGCCGTGCTCCTCGTCCTGGTCCTCCTTTCCGTCGTCTTGAGGGCGCTCTTGGGGCCTGGTCTGCCGTGCTCCTCGTCTTGGTCTGCCGTGCTCCTCTCGGTTTCAGTGCCTGGTCTGCCGTGCTCCTCGTCTTGGTCTGCCGTGTTCCTCTCGGTTCCTGCGCGCGGTCTGCCGTGCTCCAGTGGGGAGCACGGCAGACCACAGGAGCACGGCAGACCACACAGGAGCACGGCAGACCACACCTCGATTTTTTGAGGATGTCTCGAGCGAAATGGCCATTTTGGGGAACCTGACCGGACAAGAACGGGAAGCGCCGTTTTTTACCCACCACGTGCGTTAGAGACCGTATTGGCGAGAACGTCAGAGAAACCCATAAACGCAACAGAACAGACTAAATGATGGCCTGCCGCGCTCCGACGGCCCAAGACGGCCCAAGAGGCCCCCAAGATCGCTTTAAGATCGCCCAAGAGGCCTTCAAGATGGCCCCGAAACGGCCCAAGAAGTCCCCAAGACGGTCCCAAGAGGGCCCTAACACGGCGCAAGAGGCCTCCACGACGCCCAAGATGTCTTCCAAGACGGCCAAGATGGCCTCCAAGACGGCTAAGATGGCTCCAAGAGGGCCCCAAGACGGCCCAAGAGGCCTCGAAGACGGTCTGCCGTGCTCCTGTGGTCTGCCGTGCTCCTTTGGGGTCTGCCGTGCTCCTGTGTAGTTTGCCGTGCGAACGTGTGGTCTGCCGTGCTCCTGTGTGGTCTGGCGTGCTCCTGTATGGTCTGCCGTGCTCTTGTGTGGTTTGCCGTGCTCCTGTGTGGTCTGCCGTGCTCCCGTGGGGTCTGCCGGTCCCTGTGGTGTTCTGCCTGCTCGGCTGTGTGGTCTGCCGTGCTCCTGTGTGGTCAGCAGACCCAGGGCTGAGGGAAGGCTGGAGCAGTGCTCTGGTGGTCCATCACCCGCCCAGCTCCGTCCCCTCCCACTCTGGACCGATCTTGCGAAAAGCTGGCTTGTGGCAGCGCATCGCGCGTCCATAGCGTTCGTGTGCTTGCTTTTACCTCCTTTAATGTCTGCTCCACCTCTCCTTGAGACGCAGAAGCCTCCGAGCGCCGGGAGCAGAAATGATGCACTTTCGAAAAATCTGTTTGGATGAGTTTTGTTAGCGCGGCCTCGGAATTCAATTTTTCCGGCGACGGCCAGAGCCGACGCAAGCGCTGGATCCGGCTCGGCCGCCAGCCCAGGTGCCGGCCCGGGCGTTCGGTTCGAGCGCCGGCCTGGGTGCCGGAATCGGCCCGGAAGGGGTTCCAGGGCGCCGGAGCAGAAAATCAATATTTTCGAAAGAAAAATATGTCTTGGAGTGGCCTTTTTTCCGCACCGCCTCGGAATTCAATTTTCCGGCGCCGGCCGGCGCCGGAACCGGCCCGGGCGCTGGCCCGGGTGCTGGCCCCGGCGTTCGGCTCGAGCGCCGGCCCGGGTGCCGGAAGCGGCCCGGAAGGGGTTCCCGGGCGCCGGGAGCAGAAAATCAATATTTTCGAAAGAAAAATATGTTTTGGAGTGGCCTTTTTTCGGCACCGCCTCGGAATTCATTTTTCCGGCGCCGGCCGGCGCCGGAACCGGCCCGGGCGCTGGCCCGGGTGCTGGCCCAGGCGTTCGGTTCGAGCGCCGGCCCGGGTGCCGGAAGCGGCCCGGAAGGGGTTCCCGGGCGCCGGGAGCAGAAAATCAATATTTTCGAAACAAAAATATGTCTTGGAGTGGCCTTTTTTCCGCACCGCCTCGGAATTCAATTTTCTGGCGCCGGCCGGCGCCGGAACCGGCCCGGGCGTTGGCCCGGGTGCTGGCCCAGGCGTTCGGCTCGAGCGCCGGCCCGGGTGCCGGAAGCGGCCCGGAAGGGGTTCCCGGGCGCCGGGAGCAGAAAATCAATATTTTCGAAAGAAAAATATGTCTTGGAGTGGCCTTTTTCGGCACCGCCTCGGAATTCAATTTTCCGGCGCCGGCCGGCGCCGGAACCGGCCCGGGCGCTGGCCCGGGTGCCGGCCCGGGCGTTTGGCTCGAGCGCCGGCCCGGGTGCCGGAATCGGCCGGGAAGGGGTTCCAGGGCGCCGGGAAGAGAAAATCAATATTTTCGAAAGAAAAATATGTCTTGGAGTGGCCTTTTTTCGGCACCGCCTCGGAATTCAATTTTCCGGCGCCGGCCGTGCTCCTGCGCGGTCTGCCGTGCTCCTGTGGCGTCTGCCGTGCTCCTGTGTGGTCTGCCCGGGCTCACCCTGTGGTCTGCCGCGTTCTCTCAGTCACTCCACCAAAATGAAAGGGATGCTCTCCAAGCTCACGACAAAGAACATAAAGTATTTTGGGGTTTCCCGCGAATTTAATTCCGGCGCCGGCCGGCGCCGGAACCGGCCCGGGCGCTGGCCCGGGTGCTGGCCCAGGCGTTCGGCTCGAGCGCCGGCCCGGGTGCCGGAAGCGGCCCGGAAGGGGTTCCCGGGCGCCGGGAGCAGAAAATCAATATTTTCGAAAGAAAAATGTGTCTTGGAGTTGCCTTTTTTCGGCACCGCCTCGGAATTCAATTTTCCGGGTGCTGGCCCAGGCGTTCGGCTCGAGCGCCGGCCCGGGTGCCGGAAGCGGCCCGGAAGGGGTTCCCGGGCGCCGGGAGCAGAAAATCAATATTTTCGAAAGAAAAATGTGTCTTGGAGTGGCCTTTTTTCGGCACCGCCTCGGAATTCAATTTTCCGGCGCCGGCCGGCGCCGGAACCGGCCCGGGCGCTGGCCCGGGTGCCGGCCCGGGCGTCTGGCTCGAGCGCCAGCCCGGGTGCCGGAATCGGCCCGGAAGGGGTTCCAGGGCGCCGGGAGGAGAAAATCAATATTTTCGAAAGAAAAATACGTCTTGGAGTGGCCTTTTTTCGAAAGCACCGCCTCGGAATTCAATTTTCCGGCGCCGGCCGTGCTCCTGCGCGGTCTGCCGTGCTCCTGTGGCGTCTGCCGTGCTCCTGTGTGGTCTGCCGTGCTCCTGTGGTCTGCCGTGCTCATTTGGGGTTTCCCGCGAGCTTGCGGGGTCTGCCGTGCTCCTGTGGGGGAAACGCCAGCGGCGTTCGGGGTACAACAAAAGGCGCGTTTATGTTGTACCTGCGCGCGGTCTGCCGTGCTCCTGTGGGGATTGCCGTGCTCCTGTGTGGTCTGCCGTGCTCCTGTGTGGTTTGCCGTGCTCCTGTGGTCTGCCGTGCTCCTTTGTGGTTTGCCGTGCTCCTGTGGGGTCTGCCGTGCTCCTGTGGGGTCTGCCGTGCTCTTGTGAGGTCTGCGGTGCTCTTGTGTGGTCTGCAGTGCTTCTGTGGTCTGCCGTGCTCATTTGGGATCTGCCGTGCTCGTGTGGTGTCTGCCGTGCTCCTGCGGGATCTGCTGTGCTCCTTGTGTCGTCTCTTTGTTCTGCCGTGCTCCTTTGTGGTCTGCCGTGCTCTTGTGGGGTCTGCCGTGCTCCTGTGTGGTCTGCCGTGCTCCTTTTTTTCCGCCTGCCGTGCTCCTGCTCATTTTCTGAGGACGTCCCGAGCGAAAACGTCATTTTTAACATAAGAGGTTGTAAAACACCTCTGTCGGCATCTCATTTTTTTCGAGGATGTCTCGAGCGAAACGCTCATTTTTCATGCATAACAAAAATTTTTGATATTTTTCAACATCCCGATTTTTTGAGGATGTCTCGAGCGAAACAGTCATTTTTAACATAAGACGTCTTAAACGATAGCCTCCAACACCTCGATTTTTCGAGGATGTCTCGAGCGAAATGGCCATTTTGGGGAACCTGACCGGACAAGAACGGGAAGCGTCCTTTTGTCCCCTGGGCTTATGAGATATTCCACGTTTTTAGTACGGCATACCACAGCAGTGCCACGTACCACTGCCGTGCTCCTTTTGGGTCTGCCGTGCTCCTGTGGAGTTTGCCGTGCGAACGTGTGGTCTGCCGTGCTCCTGTGTGGTCTGGCGTGCTCCTGTTTGGTCTGCCGTGCTCTTGTGTGGTTTGCCGTGATCCTGTGTGGTCTGCCGTGCTCCCGTGGGGTCTGCCGTGTCCTGTGTGGTCTGCCGTGCTCCTGTGTGGTCTGCCGTGCTCCTGTGTGGTCTGCCGTGCTCCTTCTTGGTCTGCCGTGCTCATGTGCGGTCTGCCGTGCTCCTGTGCGGTCTGCCGTGCGAACGTGTAGACTGCCGTGCTCATTTGGGGTCTGCCTTGCTCCTTTGTGGTTTGCCGCGCTCCTGTGCGGTCTGCCGTGCTCCTGTGTGGTCAGGGCACGTGCTTCCTGAGGCGTCTACGGTGCTCTTTTGGGGTCTGCCGTACTCATTTGGGGTCTGCCGTGCTCCTGTGGTCGGCCGTGCTCATTTGGTGTCTGCCGCGCGCCTGTGAGATCTGCCGTGCTCCTGTTGGGGAAACGCCAGCGGCGTTCGGGGTACAACAAAAAGGCGCGTTTATGTTGTACCCGCGCGCGGTCTGCCGTGCTCCTGTGGGTTCCGCCGTGCTCCTGTGGCGTCTGCCGTGCTCCTGTGGCGTCTGCCGGGCTCCTGTGTGGTCTGCCGTGCTCCTTTGTGGTCTGCCGTGCTCCTGTGAGTCTGCCGTGCTCCTGTGTGGTCTGCCGTGCTCTTGAGGTCTGCCGTGCTCATTTGGGATTTGCCGTGCTCATGTGGGGTTTGCCGTACTCCTGTGTGGTCTGCCGTGCTCCGGTGGTCTGCCGTGCTCCTTTGGGGTCTGCCTTGCTACTGTGGGGTCTGCCGTGCTCCTGTGTGGTCTGCCGTGCTCCTGTGGTTTGCCTTGCTCCTGTGTGGTCTGCCGTGCTCCTTTTGGGTCTGCTCTGCCGTGCTCCTGTGGGGTCTGCCGTGCTCCTGTGGGGTCTGCCGTGTTCTTGTGGGGTCTGCCGTGCTCTTGTGTGGTCTGCCGTGCTCCTTTGTGGTTTGCCGTGCTCCTGTGTGGTCTGCCGTGCTCCTGTGTGGCCTGCCGTGCTCTTGTGTGGTCTGCCGTGCTCCTGTTGGTTTGCCGTGCTCTTCTGTGGTCTGCCGTGCTCCTATGGTGTACTGTGCCGTGCTCCTGTGGGGTCTGCGTGGCTCAGTCGTGGTGGGTCTGCCGTCTCCCTGCGCGGTCTCCGTGCTCCAGTGGCGCTGCCGTGGCTCCTGTGTGGTCTGGCCGTGCTCCTAGTGGTCCTCCGCTCATTTGGGGTTTCCCGCCAGCTTGTGGGGTCTGCCGTGCTCCTGTGGGGGAAACGCCAGCGGCGTTCGGGGTACAAGAAAAGGCGCGTTTATGTTGTACCTGTGCGCGGTCTGCCGTGCTCCTGTGGGAATTGCCGTGCTCCTGTGTGGTCTGCCGTGCTCCTGTGTGGTTTGCCGTGCTTCTGTGGTCTGCCGTGCTCCTTTGTGGTTTGCCGTGCTCCTGTGGGGTCTGCCGTGTTCCTGTGGGGTCTGCCGTGCTCCTGTGAGGTCTGCGGTGCTCTTGTGTGGTCTGCAGTGCTTCTGTGTCTGCCGTGCTCATTTGGGATCTGCCGTGCTCGTGTGGTGTCTGCCGTGCTCAACCATATAGTTAAAGAAAAGATATATTTACTCAAGGATTCAGCCAGAACGTCCCGCTTGTTCGGCCGTCTTGAGGGCACTCTTAGGGCATAGTCTGCCGTGCTCCTCGTCTTGGTCTGCCGTGCTCCTCGTCTTGGTCATCCTTTCCGTCGTCTTGAGGGCGCTCTTGGTGCCTGGTCTGCCGTGCTCCTCGTCTTGGTCTGCCGTGCTCCACTCGGTTTCAGTGCCTGGTCTGCCGTGCTCCTCGTCTTGGTCTGCCGTGCTCCTCTCGGTTCCTGCGCGCGGTCTGCCGTGCTCCTGTGGGGAGCACGGCAGACCACAGGAGCACGGCAGACCACACAGGAGCACGGCAGACCACACCTCGATTGTTTGAGGATGTCTCGAGCGAAATGGCCATTTTGGGGAATCCGCCAACGAAAACCCCCGTGCAGCCCCGCAACCCATAGATATAAAGATATATATATATATATATATATATATATTTACTCAAGGATTCAGCCAGAACGTCCCGCTTGCTTCTCGTACCTCGAAGACGCTTCCCGTCATCCGCCAACGAAAACTCCCGTGCAGCCCCGCAACCCATAGATATAAAGATATATATATATATATATATAATATAATATATATATATATATATATTTAAACTCAAGGATTCCAGCCAGAACTTCCCGCTTTGCCCTTCTCGTCCCTCGAGACGCCTTCCCCGTCATCCGCAACGAAAACTCCCGTGCAGCCCCGCAACCTGTTAAAGATATATATATATATAATATACGCAAGATTCAGCCAGAAACGTCCCGTTGCTTTCTCGACCTCGAAGACGCTTCCGTCATAATCCCCGTGCAGCCCAGCAACCCATAGATATAAATATATATATATATATATTATAGAGATATAAATATATATATATATATATATATATATTTACTCAAGGATTCAGCCAGAACGTCCCGCTTGCTTCTCGTACCTCGAAGACGCTTCCCGTCATCCGCTAAGCCTGGTACACCGTGCGGCCCGCCACCCCCTATAGTTAAGAGATCTCTTACTGATATGAGGAGGATTCAGCCAAAACGTCCAGCTCGCTTCTCGTTCCTCGAAGACGCTTCCCGTCATCCGAGAAATCCGCCAGGGGCGTCGAAAGTTTACGTTTATGCTGTCTATTCTTTCTGTACAGGAACGATGCGGGGGCGGCCTCAGGGTCCAGGACCCGTTTCCCTCGGGGCCAGTCTCCTTCATGCCCAGGTCAGCGCTGGCCGCGCGGAACTGGAAGCCCATGAACACCGCCGAGCCGGGCGCGGAAACCCCTCTCGACAGGCTTCTCGCCGCCAGAAGCTGAGGGCGGTCCCTCGGACTCTCTGGGGATGCAGGCGGGACGAGGTTGCGCACCGTAGCGGCGGTTGGCGGCGGGCGGAGGTGGAGAGCAGCCGTGCGGCGCAAGAGCCAGTCGCCGGCGGAGCCTTCGAGGTGCATCTCCCTTTGTGGCACGGCTTGTGAATAATCTTTCGCAGGGGCCGCGCCTTGCAGATGGCAGCGCCCTGCAGTATGCCCTGCAATCGAACTGTGTAGGTATCCCTGTCTGTGCGCCTCCGCGGTTCCGTCGTCTCCTGCTGTTTTGCTTCTCGTCGGTGCGCACACGTCGTGCTCAAGGCACTTGCCCAGCCTGCTGCTCAGCAGTGACTGTATTCCGTGCTGGATAAGCAGATGCAGGCTGTCTCGAACATGAGACGCATGCCGTGAGCGCCTGGCGCGTGTAGAGGAATCCAGAAATTGTTATGGTGCGGGGCGCATGTGCATTTGATGGCGGGCTGGTCCAGCTTGGCAATCCTCGGGGTCGCGCGCAGGCAGCAACTGCAGGCAACCCAGTCCAGCCTCAACATGCCCCCAGGCCAGCCCTGGACAGTCTCAACATCTGGGGTTGCCGCCAGAGGCAGTTGAAGTGTGTTGAGGCCGGCCCAGGCTACCCACCCGGGTATCATGTTGAGGCCAGCCAGGGCTACCCTTGTTGGCTGTCCTGTGCGAAAAGCCAAGTCCTTGCAAGTCCAGCTTGGTAAGTAGCGTTGCCGTCGGACCGTCAATTTGTTTCGCGGCAGAGTTTGCGCACCCGATTCTGCCGACGTCGCCCTGCTGGCTGCTTCCCCGGCTGTGCCTCGGATCGAGGGGCCAAGCCAGGACGCTGGACACCCTGAGCTGGTCTTGCCGCCTTTGCTCCTGCAACTGCAGCACCCAGTGGCACGAGGGCGAAGAGTAGGAGGAGGACGAGGAGGAGATGGCGGTGGAGGAGGAGGAGGAGGAGGAGCAGGAGCACGAGCAGGAGCAAGAGGAGGAGGAGCAGGACCAGGAGCAGGAGCACGAGGAGCAGAGCGAGGAAGTGAAGGAGGATGGGGGAGGAGCAGCAGCAGCCGAAGGAGCACGATGAGGAGGGGGGAGAGGAGGTCGGAGGAAGGCCACGCCGACGAGGCCGAGGCGGCAGCCACTGCGCGCCGGCCTCCAGGCGTGCGCGGGCTGCGACCTGGCGGCCCCGAAGCTGCAGCCGGGGGCGGTGGCGAAGAGGGTGCAGCCGTGCGTGGAGAGGTGGGCGCCTCTCCTGGAGGCCAGCGCTTCGCTCGTCCCGCCTCGTCCCTCCAACTCCTGTTCCTCCTCGTCCTCCTGTGCCTCCTCCTCCTCCTCCTCCTCCTCCCCTCCCTCCCCTCCTCCTCCTCCTCTCCTCCTCCTCCTCCCCCCCTTCCTCCCCTCCTCTCCTCCTCCTCCTCCTCCTCCTTCTCCTCCAGTCCCTTCCGCCCTCCTCCTTTTCCTCGTCCTACTCCTCCTCCTGCTCCTCCTCCTCCTCCTACTCCTC
Source organism: Prorocentrum cordatum (assembly GCA_963575745.1). Classification (NCBI taxonomy): domain Eukaryota; class Dinophyceae; order Prorocentrales; family Prorocentraceae; genus Prorocentrum; species Prorocentrum cordatum. The sequence goes on from CAUYUJ010002129.1 coordinate 32,550, forward strand.
CTCCTGTTCCTCTTCCTACTGATCCTCCTCCACCTCCGCCCTCCTGCTCCCGCTCATGTCCCTTCTCATCTCCTCGCCTCCCTTCGTTCTTCTTCCCCTCGTCTTGACATCGCTCGGACGTGCGCATTTTGTTCGGCGAGGTCGGCGCCAGAAATTCTGTGGACCATCTCGGAGCATCGGGGATCATCTGGAGAGCAAAAAGACACGGTCGAAGTCAAACCGTGCAGGGGGAATGGACGTCCGAGCGATGTCAAGTCGTCCTGCGCTCCTTCTTCGTGTAGAAGGTGATGCTCACCAGGCGCGCGGATGGGGGAGCATCGTCAGCGGAGAGTCGTGTCTCGTGTCTTCTCCTTCCCTCCTTGCTCCCCCTCCCTCCACCCCTCGCAGGGTGGCCTGTTTTTCCTAAGGCGCGCTCCTCCTGCTCCTCCTCGTCGTCCTCCTTCCTCCTCGTCCTCCTCCTCCTCCTCGTCCTCCTCCTCCTCATCGTCCTCCTCCTCCTCGTCGTCCTCCTCCTCCTCGGTCCAGCTTTCCCTGTGCCGCTCCCCCTCTCCGGGGCTTTGTGGCTTCCCCCCTCCTCCACTGCCCCCTCCTTTTCCTCACCTTCCCACCCTCGCCTCCTCCTCCTCTACTCCCCTCCCTCCTCCCCCTCCTCCCGGCCTTCTCCCTCCTCCACACCCCAACTTCTCTTCGTCCCCCCCTCTTCTTCCCCTCATCCTCAGCATTTCCCCTCTTCCTCATCCTCCTTCTCCTCCTTCCTTCCTCCTCCTCTTCCTCCTTCTCCTCCTCCTCCTGCTGCCCATGCTCTAGCCGCAAGGCATGAGCCTCCTCCTCCTCCTCCTCCTCCTCCTCCTCCTTCTGCTCCTTCTCTTCCTCCTCCCCCTCCTTCTCCTCCTCCTCCTCCTCCTGCTCCTCCTCCTCCTGCTCCTCCTCTTGCTCATTATCCTCGTCATTATAATCAGCATCAGCATCAGCATCAGCATCAGCGTCAGCATCAGCATCATCATCATCATCATCATCATCATCATCATCATCATCATCATCATCATCATCATCAGCATCAGCATCAGCATCATCATCATCATCATCATCATCATCATCATCATCATCATCATCATCATCATCATCATCATCCGCATCATCCGCATCCTCATCCTCATCATCATCCTCATCATCGGCATTTCTAGCATCGTCGTCGTCATCATCGTCGTCGTCACCTCCATCATTATCATCAGCAGCATCAGTATCATCATCATCATCATCATCCTCATCCTCATCCTCATCCTCATCATCATCATCATCACCATCACCATCAGCATCAGCATCAGCATCACCATTATCATCATTCTCATCATCATCCTCATCATCCTCATCATCATCATCAACATCATCATCCGCCTCCCCTGCTCTCCAACCATCAATTTTCCGTCCATGTATCCTCATGGTTTTCCTCGCCTTGTTCGGGCGCCCATTCTCGCCATATCTTGCCGTCGTCTCTCGTCCACGCCACTGCTGTGCGTGCCATCGCCTCCAAGCAACGCACCGTCCTCCGCGTCGAGCCACTCCTCGCTGTTGTTGTTATTGTGTTGTCCCATTTGTTGCTGCATGGTGGCGGGGGAGGACGATGGGGGCATGGGTAGTGGGGGCAGGGGGGGGATGGGGCAGAGGAAGGGGCGGGGAGGAGCTTTGAGGGGAGCTCGGCTGTGCGAACTGCGTCCGGGCTGCTGCTGATTGCGGTGTCCAGGTCCTCTTCGGCAAGATCGACGACGTACTGGAGGAATGTGTTATTTTGGCGCTAACCGTGTCGAGATCCCAAGGGCTGCACGGATAACTTGCAATTGAAGCTCCTACCCTTTCTCCTCCCCGACCGCCCGTCCGATCTGCCTCTTTCATATCTCCTCACTCCCCCCTCCTCCGCCCTTCTCTCTGCTGTTAGCTCGCAGGGGTGCGTGCGATGATCTGCATGCAAACCATGTGTATCAGAGAGAGAGAGAGAGACAGACAGACAAATAGAGAGAGAGAGAGAGAGAGAGAAAACGAGAACGAGTAAGAGAAACATATATATATATAGAGAGAGAGACAGAGAGAACGAACACACAATATAAAGAACAAGCTGTGCACCACAAGATCAGTCGTGAGCGAGGACCGGGGGGGCGCTGTTGCGATACGTTGCCCAATCAAGTATCCAAGCCTATCTTCGAGATCACTGCCACGAACTGTCTCATTCCTCGAATCGTGTGCGTATGTGTATGTAGCTATGTCTGTGTTTAAATGTATGTATGGATATGCTTACAAGCATCTGTGTATATATACACGCTCTTAGACTGGTTTTTCACTATAAATATAGATATGTATATGTATGTCATAGTATCGCACAGCAGCGCCCCCACACATATATTATGGGTGTACTTACAGAGCATATACAGCTCTGTTTAGCCTCCCTCACTCGCATGCATGGTCTTCCTCGCCCCCTCGCCTTTCTCCCTCCCCCTTCCCTTGCCTCTCTCCCTCCTCCCTCCGTCCTCCCTCGCCTCTCTCCCTCGCCTCTCTCCCTCGTCCCTTCCTCCCTCCTCTCCCTCCTCCAACTCTCCTTCCCCCTCCTCCCTGGCCTCTCTCTCTCCCGCCTCCCTTCCTTCCCTCCTTTCCACCTCCCTTGCCTCCCTCGCCCCACCCTCCCTCTCTCCTCGCCTTGTCGTCGCCCAGGGACTTCAGCTTGATCTCCTGCTGCTTGTTGGCCCTGCACTGCGCGCACGTCCGCACGGCCGCGAACGCCTCGACAAGTAGTGGGATCTCAGCCAGCGGCCTGACTGGCCCAGTCTGCGACCCGGCTCGCTTGATGCTGATCGGCACGTCATCTAGCAAGAACTCCCTCAGGGTCACGGGGTGCTCCTGTCGCACGCCTCGGCTTTGAACTGGTTGACGTGCGTGGTCCGCCTCGCCTTGCTGATCTTGCGGTGCTGGCGTCGGCGACGCTGGCACTGGCCTTGCCGCTGGCTCCTCGGCTTTCCTGCGTTCCTCCACGCGACGTTGAACTCCAGCAGGTATCCGACGCTTACCTGAGTCCTCCAGCACGTCGTCTTTTCTCGTCTGCTTGAGCTGCAGGTCCTTCTGCGTAGCCTTTCCCTGGCCACCTCGTCTCTCTTCTCTCTCTTCTCCTTCGGTTGCTCCGGCTCCTCCATCGCTGCATCCTGATGTCCAGCTTGAGCTGGGGGCTGCACAGCTCCACCTGGGTGTGGTCCAGCTTATTCCTCCTTCGAGGTAATCGCCTCAATCGCGGTGATGGGCTGGGTCGATACCAGATCATCGAAAACTTGAGGGTCGATGGCCCAGTCTTGCATCGAAAGATCCTGACCAGATCCCGCGTGTCCAAGTTGAACAGCCTCCTCCTCCTCTCGATCTGGTACTCAGGCGCCGCGCTTGGAAGTAGCGGTCCATGGGTGACGCTCTCCAGCTGCCGCAGGTCAGTCTTGCTTTGATTGCTGGCCGCCGCTGCTCCAAGAATCGCGGCCCAAGCCTGATGAGCTCGCCGTAGTCGGACTCGAAGGTCTTTCTCATCTGAATCTTGATCAGCCGGCTCTGGCTCGTAATTGTTTTCTAGCCTCTGCCGTATCGGCATGCCGTCGTTGTCGTGAACCACCGCCGAATTCAGTTTCATGCTCTTGTCCATGTCCGCCGCCGTCTGCTCGGTCTTGATAACACCACCTTGAGTTGGTAGTGCTGCTGGTGCTGCAGCTTCCTGCCGTGCTCCGGCTGGCGGTGTTTGATGTGGGACCTCTCCATGTGGTTATTGTTCTGGGTGGTGTCGTTAGTCAGTTGGTTTCCGTTCTGGAGGTCGCTGATATCGTTGCTGATCATGTTGTTGATGTGCCTGCTGATCTCGCTGCTGTTCATCACGAGCTGGACTGTACTGTTTGCCGCGTAGGTCGATAACAACTCGTTGACGTACTCGTCCACACTCTGGTCCACCGTCTGAGAATACGTCGGTAAACCGCATCGCGTTCACCTCGTTCTCCGTCTCTCTGCGGAGTGGGCTCGGTGAACTCAAGATGGAGATCCGATTGTGGATAAGCCAGTATCCATGCTCGTCCTTGCCCAGGCACCGGGCATGTCCATGCCATCTTGCACGCAGGTTCCATTTAAGGTTGTCCGATCTCCAGACATGAGTAGATCAACTCGGTGACATGGCCTCGGCTGCGGCCTTGTCCTTGCCAGCGTTGCACGTCGCAGTGCTGATGAGTTCGCAATTTGAAGAAAGCCTCTGAACACATCTGCTGTAGGTGTAGCCGTTTTCAAAATGACGCATTCTCCACCACTCCTGAAACCACCACTGGGGGTCTTTGTCTGGCTTAGCCAGGCTCGCTGGTAGTCGATGTCCAGCTCCCAGCGCCCACTGCTGTGGTGAGAAGCCTGCTGTACTCACCAGCTGGTGGCAAGCGTTCGCCATGCCACGTGCCGCTGCTGCAACAGAGTCCCGACCACGAACTTTCCCAGCATTGAAGATACTCGTCGCCATCTTCGCCAGGATTCGCACCTTCCGCTCGACCTTGCCCACATGCCAGTGGACCTCGGGGGCTACACTGTTGATGACTAGCCCCAGGTCGTTGCACAGCACCTCAAACTCGCCCATGAAGTTGTAGTCCTGGCCCTGCTCGACTACCCAAGGTTGTCCAGCCCAAGTAAGCCGTCCGAGCTTGCAAGCATTATTCGCTAACGTGGCCGTCGGTGTCGATCCAGGGCGCACGTGCATCGCCACTGTCAAGTCCGATGCAATGCCCAGGAGCACGAGCACCACGTGCATGTGTTTGCCGAGGTCAGGTGTGATCATGGAACCCATACTGCTGGTTTCGTTTAATTCCTTGACCTTTGGTTGTGCTGCAGTTGGCCGCGCTGTTGTGCGAGCCTGCTCTTTGCATGTCGTGCATCTGAACAATCGTGCTGCTTGAACTGCTCGTCGGCTCGCTGCGCCATGCTGTAGGCACCGAGCCAATGACTCCTTGTAGGGTCCATGCGAATGGCTCTCGTGTATCTTCTTAATCGCAGCACGCAGTAGTTGTGATACTGCTGCCCAGTCTGCCATCTCGATGTTCTCGCCATGCTTGCTGAAGATCGCCGCCGCACTTGCGTGCATAGGTGCCTCGGCTTCTGCATGGTGGGCCTCGATCTCCTCGAAGTTGTTGGCGTGCCTGGCGTAGCCGCCGTGCTGCTTCTCGAGGTACTACTGGTCCCTAATGCCGTCCGCGATCGACTTGGCTAGCTCGGCCGTCCAGTTGCCAAGCCTTGATGCCGTTCCCTCCGGCCTGTTGATCACGCTAGTGTAAATGTGCTCACCGTCGCGCGTCACCTCGTTGAACATCTTGCTCAGCATGATGGCCGTCGGCAGAAACCAGGTCGGCATCTTCATTGGATCGACCATGAAGTCCACCAATTTGCTGCCCTCGGCGCACTGGAGCATCATCGCCTCCACGAACTCAGCTCCGAGCCATTGCATGAGCTGCCACGCCTTGGAGGTAAGATGGTTACACAGTTGCATAGTTGTTCCTCGACGTTTGCAGTTGATCCAGATTTCTTCGCGGTCTGCAGGCGCTTCATGCTAATGGCCAGTGTATACATCTTGGTCGATTTCAGGAACATGTGGGGTATGTTTCGGGAACGGGTCGCATGGAACACCAACCGCTGTCATGTAGGGGTTCTACTCGTTGAGCTGACTCATAACCTCGTTCTGCATCTTGATGTCCAGACCGTCGCTGCCGATCATGATGCCCCTTGGTCTGGACACAGGGCGTCTTCTCATCTGAGCTTGCGAGGTCGTCGCCATACCACCTGCATAGAGCTCGCAGATGATGGGCCGCTTCTCCTCTGGGTCCGCCTTTGTTCCCACGATCTGCTGACGGTAATCCAGCTTGTCCTGGATTTCCCTCTCCCGTGTCTCGATCTGTTTGCGCCCCTTGCGTCGTAGGATGCCTCGATCGACCTCTTAAACTTCGGCATTCCAGATGTCAATCTCGTCTGTCGTTGTTACTGATGGTGCTGGCTTGGTCGTTACCTTCTCTGGCCAACCCTTCAGTGAGATAATCAGGTTTCCCTCCTCGGTCTTGTTCAGGGGTACCTGGAACTTATCGAGGGCCCTGAGGTCCGCCTTACTGCCCTTGCGGTCACCTCCTTTTCCCTTTACGCCATGATAGGGGCGTTGCTGTTCACGCCTCTGGACCTCGCCGATGATCCTCTCATCCTGGTGGTTACTCTGTCGTCTTCGGCACAGTTGTCCAGAGCCATTGAGCCTCCACATCCCCGTAGGCATGCGGTGTCCAGTACAGCGTGTCTGTCAGGCACGAGTTCTTTCCGCACAGCGCAGGCTTCAATATCGTGGAACTCGTAGTTGTCCCTCTTTCTCGGCGATGGTTTGGCATCGCTCGGACGTGTGTATTTTTTCTCGGTGAGGACCATCGAAGACCATCCTGGACCATCGAGCAAACAAACGCACGACACCGAAACATGCACGGGAAATGGACGTCCGAGCGACGGCAAGATGGGGTTGAATTGCATACTCAGACTCAGAGGTTGCCTCTGCTCGCCGTCCCGTCCATGACCAGGCAGGTCGAACTCCATGAGGTAGTCGCTCGCATGCACCCCTCACACTCTCTCGAAGTTCTCGTGATGCATCCCATGACTCTTGACACCCATTATACTCCAAGTTATACATCCCAGTCGGTGCCATCTCCATCGTGATGTGCGCCAGATGGCTCAGTCGGTGCCTTGCCTAGTCCACGCGCACTCCATGAAATCCCTGTAGGCCTGATCCACGTTACCGCAGCTGATCCACGGGGCTGAGATCTGCTTCGCCCTCGTCTTGATCCTCTGAAGCTCTGCCTCTGTGGTGCCGTCCCTGGATAGTCCGCATTTGATATTCTTGGCCACGTTCTGTTGTCTGAATTTGCTGTCGAATCTCCCTCTGGCTCTTCAGGTCCTACTGGTAAGCCAGCCTGTAATTAGTACTGTTGGTGATCCATTGCGTCCAGTGCCCAGTGCTTCTTGATCTCCATGTCCCTCGTGATCACCATCCTCGTCAGGTCGTTGATCTCCTCCATGGTCGCGTCCATGGTGGCCAGCTGATCGTTGGCCATCTGGATGGCTGCGAGGTCCATAGAGCTGCCCGCCATGAACTCGCCGTTGCCATCGCAAAGTCAGCTCGACGCAGAAAACTTACAGGTCGTCCTTGAAAGCCTCCATGTCCACCGCGTCCACGCCGCTGGAGGTTGCTCGAGCTGTTGCTTGATGGCCTCGTCTTCTCGCACTCTGGATCACCCTTCCAGTAACCCTTCATGCCGCCTTCCTTGCAGTTCGTGCTCGGCCTCCTTGTTATCCACCTTGATGGAGCCGGTCTTGTTGATGTTGGTCTTCAAGCCACGATTCGCATCGTTCTGAGCTTGCCGCTCCCGGGCCTGCTTGTTGTTGGGCCTGTGGTTTCGGCGTCCAGCCTTCCATCCCAGTCGTTGAGCCTCTGCTGCTAGGGCATCGTGCCTCCTGGCTGATCTCATCGGCGTCCACGTCGCCGATGGCTCCCTCGAGCTCGTCGGCGTCTGCAACCAGGGCCTCGTAGTCCGAGTCGCCCCGTCGTCGCAGGGTCCACATTGATCTCCCAGTAGAGCATCTTCTTCATCCTCGTAATCTGCTGCGTAGGCGTCATATCATCCATGTCCACGATCTGCTCGACCGGCGCTGTCTGGCTGAATTCGTCTTGCTGTCGTCACGTCGCCCCATTATGTGTTCGTTGTTGTACTGTCCGGGAGTTGTTGCATGCTCGGCCATGCTGAGATCCGCCAACTTCAACGGAAAGTATGTTCGCAAGTCCTCGCTCACCGTAGTATTTGCCGATAGCGATTTCAACCTATGATCCCGATCGATGTCTGGAGCCTTTGAAGAACAACTCGTCGAATGTTTGCGGCTTCTGTAGTGGTGCGATCCTCTCAGAGGCAGTCCGAACCGTCGCCACCACCACCTGCGTTGCAGCAGGTAGCCCATCACCTGCTCTTTCCAGAACTGCATGAGTAGTGATGTCGGTCTTCTTACGTGTAAGATTCCACGCTCGTCCATTGAGTGAGTTCTTGAGCTTAATGGCATACAGCTTCTGCATCTTCTTCTCATTCGCATGGTAGCCCAGTGTCGCTCTCTCTTCAAACTCCTCTCCGTTTGCCTGGTCGCCGTTGTAGTGAACTACGCCCTCCTTGTCCACGAACAGGGGTCCGTCCTGAAGTTGCTCCTTGAACGTCGTCATCTTCTCGAATCTTGTCTGACTCGCGCTGCACTCGGTGTAGCTGATATTGTCGTCGCCCGGGCTGTAGCTACCGATATCGTTGCTCTCGTCCAAGTTGATGGTGATGCCGCTGATGATATGGAATGGTAGTGGTGAAGCACGAACGCGAGTATGTTAAGCGTCAACACGCAGGTTTCCACGG
>CAUYUJ010002129.1:43499-92969 GCA_963575745.1 Prorocentrum cordatum
AAGGATGAGGAGGAGGAGGAGGAGAAGGGAGGTTGGATTGATGATAATGATTATGATTATCCAGATGCTTCTGCAACTGCTGATGATGATACCGATGTTGATGCTGATGCTGATGAGGATGAGGATGATGATGATGCCGCTGTTGATGATGCTGATGATAGTGATGATGATGCTGATGATGATGATGCAGCAGCAGATGATGATGATGATGATGCTGATGCTGATGATGATGATGATGATGATGATGATGATGATGATGATGATGATGATGATGATGATGGCCTTGGTGATGATGGATGATGATAATGAGGAGGAGTAGGACCAGCATGAGGATGAATGATGATGAGGATGGTGATGATGATGTGGAGGAAAGGAATGAGGCGGCGGAGAAGGAGGAGGAGGAGGGATGTTGGATTGATGATGATGAGTCTGAGTATGCTGCTGCTTGTGATGATGCTGATGCTAGAGGAGGAGAAGGAGGGACAATGACGGAGGTTGGAGGGGGAGGAGGTGGACGGAGGAGTGGGAGGATGAGGAGGAGGATGAGGAGGAGGTGGAGGAGGAGGAGGAGGAGGAGGAGGAGGAGGAGGAGGGGAGGAGGAGGAGGAGGAGGAGCAGCAGAGGAGGATCAGCAGGAGAGGAGGAGGAGGGAGGAGGAGGAGGAGGAGGAGGAGGAGGAGGAGGAGGAGGAGGAGTAGAGCGAGCAGGAGGAGCCGGAGGAGTCAGAGGGTTAGGAGCAGGAGCAGGAAGAAGACGAGGAGGAGGATGCGGAGGAGGAGGAGAAGCAGGAGGAGCCGGAGGATTAGGAGCAGGAGGAGGAAGAGGACGAGAAGGGGGATTCGGAGGAGGAGGAGGAGGAGGAGATGGAGGAGGAGGAGGAGGAGGAGGAAGAGGTTGAGGAGGAGCTGGAGGAGGGGAGCTGCAGGAGGAGGAGGAGGAGGAGGAGGAGCTGGAGCAGCAGGAGGAGGAGGAGGAGAAGAGGATATGGGAGGAGGGATGGGAATTGAATTATGAGGAGGGGGAGGAGCAAGAGGAGGGAGGATATGAGATGAGATGAGTCAATCACTGAGTGATGAGAGTTACGGAACACAAGAGAGCAACATGTAACGTAAGGAAGAGAGGCAAAGGGGCGGTGGCGGTATTGGTAGTAGAAGTGCGGAGGCGCGCGCGCTCCCAGCGCGTGCAACTCCACCGACCGCCGCCCCTCCTTACGTGTCCTCTCGCCTGTCTCTCCTGGCTCTCTCGGCGCGGCTTCAAACCTTAGGCCACTTACTCTGCTGTTTGAGTTTAAGGTGCTGCGCACACGTAGGACTGGGGTGGTTCGCACAAGCCGACCTGAGGTTCGAACTGAGCAACTGCTGACATAGGAAACCGCAGGATACGCAAAACCAGAGGTCAAGAGACGCATGGTATTGCTTAGTGTGACTACTCTGCACCCACCCCCCCAGCTACATGAAAACGAGCACCCCCTGGGAGAGCAAATGACGCACCCCCGAGCGATTTTAAACGAAAGCGCTGCCTATTACGCCACTCGGTTGGTGCAGCTGACGCTTGGCATCGCTCGGACGTGTGCATTTTTCCTTCGGCGAGGAGCATCGAGGAGCATCCTTGATCATTTGTCGAAAAAACCACGCACGAAACCGAAACCATCACGGGGAGTGGGCGTCCGAGCGATGGCGAGAACGTGGCCGAGCTCCTGCACACTGTGCAACTCTTTCCGCTGCCGGACAAGGTGTGGGAGGAGTTACTCCAGAGTTCGTAATAAAAGGGGGGGGGGTCTGGACCCTCCAAGACAAGCCATTTCAGACCCCCCCCCCCCCGTGGGAGAAACCTCCCAAACATCGTCCCCAGACCCCCCCCGGCCCTCCAAGATAGCCTGGAGGAGACCCCCCCCGAAATGGACGAAAATATAGGAAAAGATTGGGAATATGTTTATTTGTGTGTATTTATTTGTGTGTCCTGGGGCCCCTTCAAAGGTGTGGGGGGAGTAAGCACAGAGCACTGGAGAGGGCCCCGGAGGCTGGGGAGTGCGACTACGCTCAGGCGTTCGGCCCGCAGGGCCAAGTTCTCTCTCTCCTTCTCGATCGCCTCCAGACTGGGTTTCCAGTAGGCGATGTCTACTCCAGATTTCGTAATAAAGGGAAGGGGGTCTCATTTCGGGGGTGGTCTCTTCCAGGCTATCTTGGAGGGCCTGGGGGGTCTGGGGATGATGTTTTGGAGGGTTCTCCCACGGGGGGGGGGTCTGAAATGGCTTGTCTTGGAGGGTCCAGACCCCCTCCCTTTTATTACGAACTCTGGAGTAACCAGGAGTGCTTTCTGCTCAACGGACGCTACTCGATGGCGGGTCTGCTCGCCCACTCGGGCTCCGTTGGCGGCAATTTCGGCGACTGCGCCGGCAGCATGATGACCGAAAACAAAGCACTCTGGGAATCTTCGTGTACACAGCTGCCCCGTCAAGATGGGAATCGACAAGACAACACTATGGCCTCGACATCGTTTTTCAACCTCCTTACCTATCCTGGCCCAGATGTCCGCGTCTGGGCCAGACTGACGCATGTACACATCTTGATACCAGCCGTTGACCACTGAGAAATTGTCCGAACCAAAAACAATAAACCCAGAGCTGAGCTGCAGCGCCAGCAGCAGTGCCGTGAGCTCCCCTCTGCCCACAACCTGGCGGTGTTCTGCAAGCGGGCATGCGAGTGTTGCGCGGACTGGGAAATCAGGATGGGCACTTGGATCTGGTGCCACTACCAATCCAACTCCAACTCTGCGGAGACGTGGATCGGACGACTCGCGGCCGCCACTTGCGTCCCCGGAGAAATGTAGCGGAGCTCGTTGTGTGCCTTCACCCGCGACGCTTGGCAGAAACTCGTTCCACTCACCTGAGACGTTCCAATCCTCGTCCAAGGCTGGAGGGGCAACTGCAACCAACGACAGCTGTCTCCCACTGCGAGGGAGCCTCCAGTACGTACTGCTCCGTCTTGTCGCGGGCAAGCGACCCGCCATGAAACTCACACCCCCATGCACGATGGAACGCCGTCCCGGGAAGCTTGTCACAACGTGGGCAAGTGGCTGATACACAGTCTGGCTTGAAAGCTCGCCTGCGCTCTCTCGGCCAAGTAGCTCGTGTTGCCACCGTGACTGTGAGCTCAGCAAGTCTGCGCCCATGTGAGACATCGCTCAACTGGCGAAGGAGGCCAATGTAAGACTGCATATCAACGCCATCCTGCGATCCTTGCCCGCAATAGTGTTTGCTCGCTGCCGTCCCTAAAAACTTCTCACGATCCTCACGCAATTCTCTGATCAAGTCTCTGGAAAGATCCACCCGTTTGCCTTCGACAAAAATATCAGGGGGAAAGTTCCAGTCGACCTCAGAGCTGTCGTCTGCTGTTGGTCTCGTCCAGGACTCAGCGGGTGTGGGGTTCCATCCAGTCTCCAACAAGTAGGAGATGACAGCACCCATAGGCCCTCTGATGTGGCGTGTGCGATTTGAAACCTCGATGTCACGAAACTTCTTGACTGCACTGGGCCACGCCAACCTCACGGCATCTCGAAATTGAGTTCCCTCATGGGCCCACAGCCGAAACCACAATTTGAGACAATCCGATGCCATCGCGATGATTGGATCACCTCTTTCGCCCTGGAGGGCCAAGAGGGTGGTGAGACAGTTTCCTGTTGATGGCGCTGCGCAAGCGTGGCCCTGCCGTCTACGAAATTCTTTGGGCGCATATCCAAACGCACCATGAATTTGAAGGGCATGCGGTCCAGCTGCAAACGATCATTGGCGTTCTATCCTGGGCGTGACTCGATATTTTTTGAAGCTCGGGCATGTCTGGGGATCTTGGCACTCATTAGACCTGACTTGCACAACCTTCGGCGTCGCGCTGCTCTGGCATGGCGGCGACCCCCCCCCCCCGAGATCAGCTCCAAGATATGCAGCTTGAGCTTGTGCCTAGATAGTGAAGCCTGCCCTGCGCACAGTGCGAACGACATGCTTGGCGTCGGCCACGTGGGTGCACAATGCTGCTGATTTGGCTGCGATCTGTAATGTCTGCTTGCCAAGTCCTTCACGCGTCTCGATGAGTACTTTACCCAACACCTGCCGTAACTTATGCCTCGGACATCTGACAATCTGCGGGAGGTAGTCTATCCATGTGCGACGCGTGAACTGGGGGCGCATGGTGGCGATGGCCCCCAGCACAAAATACATTATGATACGGGCAAACCTTGTGCCCGATCGCAAGCCTTGGACAATGTTCCGAGCGGGTGCAAGCGGAGCCGCGTAAGCCCCGCCCTGCCCGAGCGCGCGTGGGGTTGCGCACTGCTGGACATCCAGCTCGAGAATCATGGGCGAAAGACCCACCTCGAGCGCACCGTCGACGAGGATGTCCCACGACACGGCGTCGTAGAACCCCTTGTTGTCCAGCAGGCCGTAGCTCATGGATTTGGATAGGTGATCCGCAAGTTCTTCAACCGATACTCTCAAACATGTTTCTCCATGGGCAGCGTTGCCTGCCGCGGCTGCGTCCCAGGCGGGAGTTTGCTGCTCCGCCCATTCCGACACTTCTGGCTCTCGGCACATGGACCACATGCGAGCGAACGCGGTGAGGGTGCCAATGATTATGTCTCCTGCCCCCTTGTGCTTAGGCGCCATGTCTCCAATGGCGAATTGAGTCTGGGCAGGCCAGGCGAGGACCGACTCCATGGACTCAAACGTACTGATCAGTTCAGCCAGCGCGGGGTCTGGGAGGCGCTCCACGTCCAGAGATTAGAGGCGATCAACTCCCTGACCCAACTGCGGCCTCATCTTCCCGGTCGCTGTCTGGACGCACTCTGGGGTGAGGTCGGACAAGATTTCGTCTTCAGTTGCATATCTACTTCCGCAAACGCTCGTTCTAGCCTGGCGATGTCCCTTATCTCAGGACACCAAACATATTCCCACTGCTGCTTTTTGTGATCCATGATATCAGAAGGGCTGTGTACGAGCTGCCCATTGACAACGATCCCCTGCTGGACGAGAGGTTTGTCTCGACTACTGCGGTGGAGAGCGCCCAGACCTTCGGGAGAACCAACTCATTCTTTGAAACGACACAGAGATGCTTTGATTGCTTTGGTTTGTGCCCTCTTACTTATCTTGCGTACCAACATATCCGTAAGGGCTTCGCCCCCTGCCGCCGGCCCCCTCTCTCGGAGAATGGGCCATGGAAGAGCTAAGTCATGAGGTCTTGGCGCTGTCGTGAAGCAGTATCGAAACTTCATGCGAAGCCGATTCGCAATCAGCAAAACCAACTGATCACAAGAGGGGTTACCACACCTGGCGATTGGTAAGACGTGTATGGTTTACGGGCTTGGTTACCACACCTTGCGATTAAAGGGCCGAGGGAGTTCTCGCAGTTTGGGTTACCACGCCTTGCGATGGATGTGCGTGAAGGGTGGCACCGAATTTCAGAAATGTGGCAAATCCCCTGTGTTTTTGGACCCTGACCCCGCGGATCTGCGTGAGGGGTGGCACCGAATTTCAGAAATGTGGCAAATCCCCTGTGTTTTTGGACCCTGACCCCGCGGATCTGCGTGAGGGGTGGCACCGAATTTCAGAAATGTGGCAAATCCCATGTGTTTTTGGACCCTGACCCCGCGGATCTGCGTGAGGGGTGGCACCGAATTTCAGAAATGTGGCAAATCCCATGTGTTTTTGGACCCTGACCCCGCGGATCTGCGTGAGGGGTGGCACCGAATTTCAGAAATGTGGCAAATCCCCTGTGTTTTTGGACCCTGACCCCGCGGATCTGCGTGAGGGGTGGCACCGAATTTCAGAAATGTGGCAAATCCCTTGTGTTTTTGGACCCTGACCCCGCGGATCTGCGTGAGGGGTGGCACCGAATTTCAGAAATGTGGCAAATCCCCTGTGTTTTTGGACCCTGACCCCGCGGATCTGCGTGAGGGGTGGCACCGAATTTCAGAAATGTGGCAAATCCCATGTGTTTTTGGACCCTGACCCCGCGGATCTGCGTGAGGGGTGGCACCGAATTTCAGAAATGTGGCAAATCCCTTGTGTTTTTGGACCCTGACCCCGCGGATCTGCGTGAGGGGTGTCGATTTCGAGTCCCCCCAGCAATTCAGACAACGCGCCCAGGGGACGCTAAAAATCCAGTTTGGGCCCCTCGCGCGGTCAATCAACTAGTTACAGTAACCAGCAAGAAGCAAACCTGTAACACTGGAAACTACAAGCTACAACTGGTACAGGAAACTGCGAATCACGGGCCTACAGCCTGGTGGCCCCACAAGGGGGCCGGCGGATCAATATTGCCGACGTCCTGATCCGGATCATCTTCCAGCGTTCGCAACGATCTGACCAACATCGTCCACCTTGGTTCCTAAGGTCGCAGCACCTGTTCTGCCTTCTCAGGGGTATCGCCCAAGAGCTTGTTGACGATGGCCTCGTTCAACGCCTGCATCTGCTTGCTACCGTTCGCCCTTCTGCGGCGCCTGCTGATTGCCGCCACCGCAGTTGCCAGTCCGGTTCACCACCTCGCAACCATATGCTGAAAAGGCTGGAGTCTCGAATGCTCAGCCCGATGAATCTTACCGACATGGAAAGCGTGCCCTTGGGCACGACTGGGGCCTGCTGGGATATCAAAAGTGTGGTGGGTGCAAATCACTGCTTCCACTGCGGTGACCCAGGAAGCGCACAGGCCAGCAGTGGCCGAAGCATGGTTTTAGCCAAAACGGCAACAGACAGACGATTCGACGTGGTCAGGTATTTTACAGACGGAGCTGGGGACGAAACCAACCTGAGCACGAATTTCATTCCAAAGATGCTCTGGTATATCATAACTCGGGCTCGGGGGCTCTCCCATGAGCTCGTCTTGGCTGGTTGGGGCGGGGTTTGAAACGACATCCTGAGAGGGCTGGGGAGTGGGGGAATTGTCTTGCAGGAGCCAATCGTTCCCTGGCCACGCCTCGAGGTCCTCATCAACCTCGCCGTCAGGAGCGCCTAGAAACGACCAGAAACCAGCGGGGCAGATCTCTGAGGGCGCCTCAGAGGTGGTGGCCTCCAAACGATCTCCGAACATAGTGCTGTAAACCTCACTCCTACGCTGATGAGACAAGGCTTGCTTAACCGTGTTTGCGGCCTTGGCCTGGGATGCGTTGGATCCAGGCTTTGCTGCAGCTCTAGGTCTGAAAGGTTGTGGGAGTTTCCCTGGCAGAGATAACATTCGGGTAACCAACTGGGGCCCAGACGAATGGAACTGAACAGCCAGGCCCAAATGTGGCTTCCACGGGACATCCCAAACAGGTGGAGCTTGTTTGATGTACGCCCTGGCCGAGTGGCTGCACATGAAAACATCGGTGTGGGAGCCTTGGCGGCCCGACGTGCAGGTGGTGTCTATCGGGGCCTGGATGACTTGACCCCCTGCCAAATCGATAAACCCCGATCGCCCCTTGCGATTGAGAAGTCATGTTGAATTCTCCTGCTACTGCCCAGGACACCTGGAGTGATGTGAGGGGCGATCCGAGATGGTGGAAGCGGGCGACGTTCGTTCCCGCCATGCCGACCGAAGGATGTGCGTAACAAAAACAAATCACTGCGAGCGAAACGCCTCTGACATGAACGAGGGTCGGGGCGAAGCCGCCCCGGCAAGCGTGACCCTGCGCATGCGATGCGCTTCCGCTCTCACTCGCCAGAAGCTGGCGCGCCTGGAGGTGCCCTCGGGCCCGCAGGCACTGACCTCCCTCCTTTGACACCTGCTGACGAGACTGTGAACCTATCTCGGCTGAAGGGCTGGCCCGATTCGCTTACAACTTGAAATGGCTCGATCTAGCGTTCTTGTCTCTTTCAGTGATATTGGCTGCCGAACTGGGCATTACTTGTGGACTCGATATAACGCCAGCACTTGCCCCCCATGGCAGTGACATAGGCGAAGAAAAACTGCTAGTATGCGACGCACTACCCTCAGACTGTCGATCAGCTTCGACTGATCGGGCGGCAGCCTCTGCCAGTGGCGCTGGCCACCTCGAGACCGCCGCAGACTCCGATAGCCAAGCTTGCGCCGAGGAGGGCTGAGGGCCTTTGCCCTTGCCAATAGTGGGTGCCTGGGTGCCCTGGCCCTTGCCCTTGGCGAAGGCCATGCGCTGCGCCTCGAACTTGGCGGCCGAGAGCTTCGAGGCCGTCTCAGCTATCAGCTTGGACTTGGCCTCGTCGCTGGCCGCCTGCGTGGCCGCATCTGGCTTGGGGGCGCTGGCCGCCGCCTCCGGGGCCTGGAGCGCCTCTGGGGGTCTGCCTCGCCGTTCTTGTTCTTGCGCTTCTTGGCCTGGCGCTTCTCGACCTCCGCCTTGATCTCGGCCGCTTCGGAGAGCTTGGCGCGAACCTCCTCGCTCTTAGCTGACAGCTGCTCTTTGGACCACTTGAGGTCCTCGCGCAGCTGCTCGAGCTGATCCTTTTCCTTGTGATCCAGCTCCATCTCCTACGCGTGATCAAAGACAGTGCCCTCCCAGGTGATCTGGAAGTTGGGCTCCGTGGGATCGGTCTGATACTTCTGGCGGTGGGGCAATACACCTTCAATGTTGGCAAACAACGCTGATGCAATTCGCTTGGCTTCCTCGGCATGTGCTAACGTCTCTGCTGCCAGTTTCCCTTTCTCCTCCGCATGAGAAAAGGAGTTTCTGGGTTTGATGGCATTGTTGACGCTCTGGGTGCGCTTGTGGTCGGCATCCTTCCAAGCTCCAACTGCCTTGCGCACCAACTCGATTGCCAAGCGTGAGTTGACGTCCGACGCCGCGGAGGGGAAGGACTGCAAGTGGGCGGTGCGTTTCTGCAACATTTCGTTGAGCTGCTCGTCGGTCGTGGTGGTCACAAGCTGCTTGAGAGACGTGACCTCGTCAAATCGCCTGGTATTGAAGCTTGGGTGCTGTCCGCAGTCTCCGTCTTCGTGTCAGATGCTGCGCGAGGCTTGTACAGGTGAACTTCGCGGCCGCATTTGAAGCACTTGCGCTGGTTCTGAACCAATGCAGTGTTACACTTGAAGCGGCCGCACGCCTTGCACTGACTCCAACTGTTCTGACAATTCTGAGACTGCACCTTCGAAGCGATACCCACGGCTGCTGACTCTCTCTTTTGCCACCGCAAGTGGCAAGCCAGAAAACTGGGGCGTGCGCGATGAACCTCAAGCGCCTCGGGACGGCACGAGAGCGGCTCAGGCAAGCTGCTTTAGCCCAAGTGGCTTGAGGCAGTGGGAGGGAGGAGGAGGAGGAGGAGGAGGAGGAGGAGGAGGAGGAGGAGGAGGAGGAGGAGAAGAGAGGGAGGAGGAGCAGGAGGAGGAGGAGGAGGAGGAAGAGGTGGGGGGGGGGATGGTGACGAGAGTAAGAGGAGGTGATTGATGATGATGATGAGATGATGAGATGATGATGATGCTGATGATGATGATGATGAACGATGACGATGACGATGATGATGATGATGCTGATGCTGATGATGCTGATGATGATGTGATGATGATGATGATGATGATGATGATGATGGTGATGATGATGATGATGATGATGATGATGATGATGATGATGATGCTGATGATGATGATGATGATGAGGAGGAGGAGGAGAGAGGAGAGGAGAAGGAGAGGAAGAGGAGCAGGATGAGAAGGAGGAGGAGGAAGCAGAGGAGGAGGGAGGATTAGAAGAAGGAGAAGGAGGAGGAGGAGGAGGAGGAGGAGGTCGGTTGATGGGAGGGGGAGGGATCTCGCTTGCGGTGGACCACGCCATCGTCGCGTACGCCGTGGCGGTCGTAAGTCTGGGAGCGTAAAGGTCCCAGCCAGCCACTGCTGAGCGGGTTGCGGCGGCTTCCGATCTGCGTGCTCGGGCGCTCTCTGGTGCAGACGCGTCTGCCGCGGAAAGAGGGGGAGGGAGGAGGGAGGAGGAGGAGGAGGAGGAGGAGAGAGGAGGAGAAGGAGGAGGAGAGGAGGAAGGGAGGAGGAGGAGGAGGAGGAGGAGGAGGAGGAGGAGGAGGAGGAGGAGGAGGAGGAGGAGGAGGGTGGGCAGATGGGAAGGGGGGAGCGAGCTCGCTCGCGGTGGACAACGCCATCGTCGCGTGCGCCGTGGCGTTTCAGCCCCAGCCAGCGCGCCCCCGTCGCTCTGGGGCCAGCCACTGCTTAGCGGTGTGTCGGTTCTGGGATTGTCGTGCTGCGACGGCTTCCAATATGCATGCTCGAGCGCTCTGGCAGACGCGTCTGCCGCGGGGAGGGAGGGTGGAAGGGATGAGGCGAAGGAGGAGGAGGAGGAGGAGGAAGAAGAAGAGGAGGTGGCGAGGGAGGAGGAGGAGGAGGAGGAGGAGGCGGAGGAGGAGGAGGAGGAGGAGGAGAGTGAGGAGGAGGAGGACGAGGAAGGGGAGGGACGAGGAGGAGAATAATGGGGAGGAGGGGGAGAGTTGGCGGATGATGATGACGATGATGATGATGATGATGAATGATGATGATATGATGATGATGATGGTGATGGTGATGATGGTGATGTGATGGTGATGGTGATGGTGATGGTGATGGTGATGGTGATGGTGTGATGTGGTGATGTGTGGTGATGGTGATGGTGATGGTGATGGTGATGGTGATGGTGATGGTGATGGTGATGGTGATGGTGATGGTGATGGTGATGGTGATGGTGGATGGAGGAGGAGGAGGAGGAGAGGAGGAGGAGGAGGAGAAGGAGGGAGGAGGGAGGAGGGAGGAGGAGGGAGGGAGGGAGGAAGAGGAGGGAGGAGGTGGGAGGAGGGGGAGGGGGGAGGAGGAGGAGGATAAAGGAGGAGGAGGAAGAAGAAGGAGAAGAAGAACAGGAGCAGGGGAGGAGGACAGGGTAGGAGGGAGGTTGAGGAGGAGGAGGAGTAGGACGAGAGGTGGGGGGAGAAGGAAGTGGGGAAAGACCCGGAGGGAGGAGGAGGTGGAAGGTGGAAGGTTGAGGAGGAGGAGGAGGAGGAAAAGAAGAAGAAGAACGGGAGGAGGAGGAGGAGAGAGGAGGAGGAGGAGGAGAGGAGAGAGGAGGGGGGGAGGAGGAGGAGAAGGAGGAGGAGAAATAGGGGAGGGAGGAGGGAGGGGGACGAGGAGGGAGCTGGAGGAGAAGAAGGAGGAGTAGGTGGCGGAGGAGGAGGAGGAGGAGGAGGAGGAGGAGGTGGGTTCTGGTTGAGGGGCGCCCGGGAGGCCGAGGCTGACGTGCCCGCGGCGGGCCTGGCGTGCGGCGTGGTGGGCAGCCTGATGGCGGTCCGCGAGATCGACATGATCGAAGATGAGGAGATCGGGGAAGGCGAGGAAAGGGGGTCGTCGTCGTCGTCGTCGTCGTCGTCGTCGTCGTCGTTGTCAGCGTCAGCGTCAGCGACAGCGTCAGCGTCGGCGTCAGCGTCAGCGTCAGCGTCAGAGTCGGCGTCGTCGTCAGCGTCTTCGTCGTCGTCGTCGTTCAGGTCGTCGTTCAGGTCGTCGTCGTCGTCGGCGTCGGCGTCGGCGTCGGCGAAGGAGGAGGATTAGGAGGAGGAGGAGGAGGAGGAGGAGGAGGAGGAGGAGGAGGAGGAGCCCGCTCTCCGCGACATGATCGAGGATGAGGTTCTGGGAGGAGGGCGAGCCGTGAGATCCGGGCGTTGCAGTGTCTTCACGACGGGCGTTTCGCCCAGTTTCGGGCCGCCCCGAGAGGTTCCGACCCAGACATGGTCGCGTCGCAAAAAAAATCAGGACGGGAGGTTTGTGCTTATGTTCGGCCTCCAGGGTTCTTTCTTGGGCCTCGGGATCGCCAAAAACGACTCAGGATGAAAAGTCGGTTCCAGGGAAGGGGTCGAGGCCTCTCGGGGTCGACGTGAAAGAATCACGGCGTCGGGGGTCCGCGACAGGCGGGTTTGGGCTGTTTCCGGGCCCTGGGGGCCCTCGCCGGGCCCCGGAGCTGTCAGTACACGACCCAGGATGGAAAAAACTGGCCCCAGAGAACGGGTCCAGATTTCGGGGGTCGGCGAATCGGAAAAAATCCAGACGTCGCACGTCTGGGAAGGGCTTCCGTGGCCCTCTGGCTCGAGCCGCTCTGTCTCGAGCGGGCCGCCGCGGCCGCGGGGTGGGGGGTCGGCCCCGGCCTCCTGCTGGCCGGTGGGGGCAGGGAGGGGGCCTCCTCTCTCGCTGCCCCCGCCTCTCGCGCCGTGCCCGCGCCTCCCACACCGCTGCGGGCTGGGCCGCCCGGCCTGTGCACCGGCTCTGCCGCCGCCGCTGCCGCCAGCAGCCCCTTGGCGGCGTGGCGCTGCTGCTCGGCGCTGCCGCTGCCGCTGCCAGCGCCTCGCCGGCGGCGGCGACGCGCGGCGGCCGCTCGGACGCTGCCGCGGACCCCCCACCGCGGGCGGACCGCGGCCCGGCGGCGCCGCCAGCGGTCGGGCGCCCCTCGCTGGGCGCGGCGGCGGCTGCTGCTGCTGCTGCTGCTGCTGCTGCTGCTGCTGCTGCTGCTGCTGCTGCTGCCGCTGCAGCTGCCACTCGTCTGCGGCGGCCTGGGCGGCGGATGGCGTCGACCTTGCTGCTGCTGCTGCTGCTGCTGCTGCTGCTGCTGCTGCTG
Source organism: Prorocentrum cordatum (assembly GCA_963575745.1). Classification (NCBI taxonomy): domain Eukaryota; class Dinophyceae; order Prorocentrales; family Prorocentraceae; genus Prorocentrum; species Prorocentrum cordatum. Next base: position 56,064 of record CAUYUJ010002129.1, read on the forward strand.
CTGCTGCTGCTGCTGCTGCTGCTGCTGCTGCTGCTGCTGCTGCTGCCAGCTCCTTCGGTGCGGCGCCGGCGGCGGCGGCACCCGCGGGCTGCGGCCCCGCTGCTGCCCCCCGCGGGGCGGCATGAGCCGCCGCCGCGTTGGCATCTGCTGCCGCTGGCGGCACCGCCTGTCCTGCTGCCGGGGCCGCAGCCGCCCGCGTCGCCGAGGCGGCCTGGGGCGCCGTAGCGGTCTCTGGAGGCCGCGGCCCGCGGCGGCGGCGCAGCCGAACGGTTCGGCGCCGGGCGGGCTGCCGAAGGTCGTCGGGGAGACAGTGGTCAGCAACGAGAACGGGGAGGAGGCGGCGCTCGTGGAAGAGGCGGCGGAGCCAGGACAGCTGGGAGCGCCTACGCAAGCATCCTCGCCAGAGCGGCTTGGAGCGCCCACGCCAGCACCCTCGCCTGCGCAGCCGGGAGCACTGACGACAGCCTCCTCGCCGGCACAGCTGGGAGCACCAACGGCAGTATCCTTGCCAACGCAGCCAGGATCGTTGGCGCCAGCATCGTCGCCAGCACAGCCGAGAGCACCGACGCCAGAACCGTTGCCAGCGCAGCCAGGAGCACCGAAGCCAGCCTCCCCGCTAGCTCAGCCGAGAACACTTTTTTGATCTGCAGGGCGAGAGCGAACCTCTTCCGCTGAAAGCTAAGCGGGACGCGCACAGCTTTACTTGGCAGAGAAAGGGCGGAAGAAGGCGGGGCCTCACGCGGCCAGGGGCGGGCGAAGCCCAGGGATCAGGCGGTGCCAAAGGGGACGTGCAGGAAAAGGTACACCTTGGACAGGAGCCCGGTGGTGAAGTCCCAGGGAGAAAAAAGCCGGTGGTGTGGCCGTCAGCCGCGCTTCGAGAACACCAGCCTCACATACTGCGGGAGAGGACGCGCCTCTTGACCAGGTCGACGTCCGAGAGGAAGAAGAGCACCACGGAGTTGGAGAGCAACGTTGTGCCACCAAAGTGATGTCAGGAGTACCAGTCGTGGTAGTCCACTCCGCGGACATGGGGACCCGCAGCATGAGGCGCGGCAGCCAGGCGAACCGTGAACTTGCCGCCGAGGACCGACAGGATGCCGGTGCGTTGCAGGGAGAAAGTCTGCCCTGCGCCGGCAAGCGCGTGAGGACGGGCGGAACCCACACACGATGCGCTGCCGATCCGCAGTGTCAAGGGCCGGGCCTGAGCCGCGCAGCGCCAAGATCAGCGGGGCCGCCGAGGCGGCAAGGAGCAGGCGCCCGGCACCGGGCCGGAGCCGCGCAGTGCAGGGCGCTGTCGCCATGGGAGGGGGGGTAGCGAACGGGGGGGGGAGAAGCGGGCAGGAAGGAGAAAGGCCAGCCCAGCGAGCCAGCCCCCGCGCCGGAGGTAGCACGCGGCCGGGTGGATCAGGGCACCCTGCGGGATCAGGAGGGACTAACGGTACCATTACCAGTTGAAAGAAGGGGGAGGGAGGAGGATGACGCGGACGCCGCCCTGCCGAGCAGGGAGTTCGGGCGGTCTGGATCAGGTAGGCCCAGCGCATCAGGGGGACTAACGGTCCCAAATCCAGGTGGAAAGCGGGGGGGAGACGGGGGGCGGTAGCCGAATGCGCGGCCCAGCCGCACACGTGAGAGCCCATTCCCTGCGCCCGTATTGGACGGCCGAGCCCGTGGGCTACCGGGCTTCTGCGGACGGGCGTTCAGTCCCAGCCCTGGTCGGATCAGGTGTGGGATCGGGGGGACACACGGTCCCAAGCGCCAGCAGCCTCGTCGGCACAGCCTGGATCACCGGCGCCAGCATCCCTGCCAGTGCAGCGGGAGGCGGTGGCGTCAGACCCTCGCCGGCTCGAGCGAGACCGACGCCGGCATCCTCACCAACTCTTGCACACGCCTCAGACGAATGTGCGCGGCGCTAAAGGCGACAGCTGCATGCTGAAAGCGGACCGCCCTCCATCCGCGAAGCTGCTACAACTTTCAGACTTCAGGGTCGTACATGGTGGGGAAGTCTTTGGCGAAACGCCTGGCCTGACCGTTCGACCAGCCTCGAGGTGCGACAGGGAAGAGTTGCTTATGACGGAGAGAGATGGGGGAGGAGGAGGAGGAGGAGGAGGAGGACGAGGACGAGGACGAGGAGGAGGAGTTGCGGGGGGATGAGTGATGATGAAGATGAAGAGTAAGATGAGGATGGAGATGCATATAGAGACAGATACGGAGATGATGATGATGATGATGATGATGATGATGATGATGATGATGATGATGATGACGATGATGATGATGATGACGATGATGATGATGCTGATGATGATGCTGAATATTATGCTGATACTGATTATGATGATGATGCTAATGCTGCTGATGATGATGCTGATGCTGATGCTGATGATGATCATGACGATGGTGCTGATGGTGACGATGATGCTACTGCTGCTGCTGCTGCTGCTGCTGCTGATGATGATGATGATGATGATGCTGACGCTGCTGCTGATGATGATGATGATGATGATGATGATGGTGATGATGGTAATGATGCCGGTGATGCTGGTGATGGTGATGATGCTGATGTTGGTGATGGTGATGGGAACGGTGATGTTGATCATGATCATAATGAGGATGTTAACGATTACGATAATGATGCTGATTTGGTTGCTGTTGTTGGTGATGATGATAAGGATGATGATGATAAGTATGATTATGGTGCTGATGAGGATGATGACAATGCTGATGTCAATGATGCTGACAATGATGATGATGATGATGATGGTGATGATGATGATGCCGATGATGATGATGATGATGATGATGATGATGATGATGATGATGATGATGATGATGATGATGATGATGATGATGATGATGATGATGGCGGTGGTGATGATGATGATGATGATGGCGATGGTGATGGTGATGGTGATGATGATGGTGATGATGATGATGATTATGATGATGGTGGTGGTGATGATGATGAGGAGGAGGATGAGGATGAGGATGAGGATGAGGATGTGAGGATGAGGATGAAGAGGAAGAGGAAGAGGATGAGGAGGAAGAGGAAGAGGAGGAGTAGGAGGAGGAGGAGGAGGAAGAGGAGGAGGAGCAGGAGGAGCAGAAGGAGCAGGAGGCAGGAGGACGGAGGAGGAAGGAGGGAGACGCCTGGCAACACCCGACTGCAGGATGATGGGGCGGGCCCTCCGCGCGGGTGTTGCCAGGGGTCCCCTCTCCTCCCTTCCCCCTCCTCCCTCCTCCGTCCGCCTCCCCCCTTCCTCCTCCTCTGCCTCCCTCACCCCTCACCGCTCCCTCGTCCTCCCTTCCCCCCCCCTCCCTCCCTCATCCGTCCTCCTCCCCCCTTCCTCCTCCTCCTCTGCCTCCCTCCACAATTACTCAATATGTACTACTCTCCCTCTTCCCCTGATGACGGTTTGAAAGTATTGGCCCCCCCCGCGTACTGTTTTTTACACAGGATTCCCCGGAGTTGGGTTTTCGCCTGCATTTGTTTCCAAAATGCTGCTCTCGCTGAGGCGCCGGCCTCATTTTCGGGCCCCGCTCGTTCCGAATCGTGCTCCCGCTGCAGCGCTGGCCTCATTTCCGTGCTTCCGCTCGTTTCGAATCGTGCTCCCGCTGCAGCGCTGGCTTCATTTCCGCGCTTCTGCTCGTTCCGACTCATGCTCCCGCTGCAGCGCTGGCGTCATTTCCCGTGCCATGCCACGGCATGCAATGCAATGCTAGGTTGATGCTACGCTTTGCGGTGCTCTTCTACGCCATGCCTTGCCGTGCTCTACAGTGCATCGCGTACCCTTTCGGGATCATTGCCCTGCTCGACATCCGACTGTGCGAGAGTAGAGAGGGGATCCACGCCAGGGCAAGGGATGGGAGGGAGGGGTGGGATGTCAGATATGACGCGAGCGCACTAGCTTGCCCCTCCCCCCCCCCTCGTCCCCCCTCCTCCCCCCGCCCCTCGCCCTCCCTCCTCCCCCGTCCCTCGCCCTCCCTCCTCGTCCTCCCCCCCCCTCGTCCTCCCCTCCTCGTCCCCCCTCCTCCCCCCGTCCCCCCCCCCCCCCTCCCCCCTCCCTCGCCCCCCCCTCCTCCCCCCCGCCCCTCGCCCTCCCTCCCCCTCCCGCGCTCCCCCCCCCCCTCCCAGCTCCCGGGGGGGCACGCGCGGCGGCCCCCCCCCTCGGGAGCACCCGCGAGGACCTGCTGGCGGGCTGCCGCCGCTCCTCGACCCGCGGGAAGGCCACCGGCCGGCGGGGGAGGCGGCCGCCCGCGCCCCCCCCCCCCCGCGGCGGAGGGAGGGCGGCGGCGCGGCACGGGGAGCAGCCCCCTCCTCCTCCTCCTCCTCCTCCTCCTCCTCCTCCTCCTCCTCCTCCTCCCTCCTCCTCCTCTCTCCTCCTCCTCCTCCTCCTCCTCCTCCTCCTCCTATCCTCCGCCTCCTCCTGCTCCTCGCCCCCCCTCCCCCTCCTCTTGGTCCTCCTCCTCCTCCTCCTCCTCCTCGCCCCTCCTCCTTTCCTCCTCCCCCCTCCTCCTCCCCCCTCCCCCTCCTCCCCCTCCTCCTCTCCCTCCTCCTCCGCAACGACCTCCTCCTCCTCCTCCTCCTCCTCCTCCTCCTCCTCCTCCTCCTCCTCCTCCCCCCCCCTCCTCCCCCTCCTCTTCCTCATCATCCTCCTGCGAAATTCGGTCGGATCAGGAGCTGAAGGTAGAGGTACGCCTCCAACAAGCCCCCCAGAGCCTCACCAACGCTGCGAGCAACAGGTCAGCTCCAGACGACGAGTGTGAGGATGACGCCGCCAGTTACCGACCCAGGCTCAGGCAGAACGACTCCTGCAAAAACCAGGTCTTGGTCCCCCCTGTGGTTGCTCCTACCTGCTTTCGTTAGCCCTATTTGGCTCGAGAAGTGGTCTGGCAATCCTTTTTGCACTGCTGACATATTCAGCTCGCATACCGACGATCGGACAGAGGGCATGATGGACCAGGAGAAGAGAAGGTCGAGGAGAGCATGACAGGGTTCAGAGGACGGTGCGACAACAAGCATATCGGAGGCGACGAGCACCGCATGAAGTACGGCCAGCGCAGCTTAACAGCGACAGAGAAACTCATGATCGAATCGGCTGGTTAGGTGGCAGAAGCGCTAGACAAGTTACAAGCGCATCGCCAAGTGATGGCGAGAAGCCTCACCCGCATGACGGCGGCAGGGTTCAAACTAGAGGTCAAGATGCGAGCAGTCGAGAGCGACCTCAAGATGATGACGCAGATACGCAAGCAGGGACAAGATCATCGAGAAGGGAGCGGAGGTGTGAGCCCAGCTGCTGCACGAAACGGTGGACGTGCTCGGCCCCTTCGGAGACTCGGACAGCACAAGAACTACGACCTGCCACAGATGGACGAGCTGACGAGCTACGAAGTAACGATCGCGACCCGACCCAGCCTCCAGGAGAAAGCTCGCCCCAGCAGTTGTCCTGGCGGGATGCGAACGACCCGCCGACGCGGGTGCCGCACGGCTGGAAAGCTCCAGATGGCAAGATTCAGGAGTGGAAGAAAAAACACACACAGACACAATGCATCGACTCCCAGGAAAAATCTGGGAAAATATGGGAAGTGGGAAGGAAGACGAAAACCGTGAAAAGATTGGAAAGTATGGGGAATCCTGGGATTTGTGTGTATCTATTTGTGTGTCCCTGGGCACCTTAAGTTGTCCTGGTCGGATGCGAACGGCCCGCCGAACTCCTGGTGTCTCGACAGGCCATACTTCCGCCTCGTCCTGGTTCGACAGAGCTTGCAAGGAGATTCGTGCGGGTGTGATCGTTGCTTCTGCTTCTCGCTCTCCTCCTATTCATCCCCCTCTTCCTCCTCCTCCTCCTCCTCTTCCTCCTCCTCCTCCTCCTCCTCCTCCTCCTCCTCCTCCTCACCATCATCATCATCATCCCTGCCTCACTCCCCCATCCCCCTTCCCTCACTCGTCTTTTTTTTGGGGGGGGGGCAGAGGCCCTCGCGAGTGGATTCCCTCGGGCTCGCCTGCAAGCCCTGCGCGCCCACCGGACGTCCCGCGTCTGGACGCCCACGGCCCGTGGAGGAGGCGCTCGCGCGCCTGCGCGCCAGAGGACAACCTGCCTGTGCACGCGGGCCGGTCCGTCTGTCTGTCGGACTGTCGGACAGCCTGTCTACACTCGTCCCCGTGTTGCCGTCCGCGCCTCTCGCAGAGTGACCCGGTCCATCCGCGGAGGAGGGGGAGGGGGCGCAGGAGGCGGAGGAGGTGGAGGAGGAGGAGGAGGAAGAGGAGGATGAGGTCGTCTTCCTCCTCCTCCTCCTCCTCCTCCTCCTCCTCCTCCTCCTCCTCCTCCTCCCGCCCTGGCCCCCCGCCGCTGCGTGAGCTGGCCCGGCCGCTTCCTTCGACCGTCTGCGCCGCGCAGCCGCGCGCGTGGCCGCGATGCAACAATCAGGAGGGGAAAAAACGCACAGACACGATGAATCGTCGATCCCCAGAAAAGGCAGGAACATATGGGAAGTGGGGGGGAAGACGAAAAAAACCACAAAACATAGAAAAAGATGGGGGATCCTTTTATTTGTGTGTATTCATTGGTGTGTCCTGGGGCCCCTTCAAACAAAGGCATGTTGGGCGCCCGAGTTATCCGGGGTAACTCGGGTCCGGGGTAACTCGGGTTCGGAATCCCGACAAAACCAACCCGAGTTAGCCCTGACCCGAGTTACCCCTGATGATTCGGGGCTCTGGACGCCCGAATTATCCGGGGTAACTCGGGTCCGGGGTAAGTCGGGTTCGGAATCCCGAAAAGCGAACCCGAGTTAGCCCTGACCCGAGTTACCCCTGATGATTCGGGGCTCTGAGCATGTGTGTGCGCGCGCGTGCGTTGGAAAGCCAGGCAGTCGCACCCTTCCCTCTCGGCATCGCCCGGGCGTGTGCAGTTTTTTAAAACCCGAGCACGAAAGGCCTGCGGCCCCCGGGGGGCCGAGGCTTCCCTTGCAAATCTCCCCGGCGAGGACCCTCGAGGAGCAAATGGGACCACTTGCTCCCCCTGCCCCCCTCTCCTCCTCCTCCTCCTCCTCCTCCCCTCCTCCTCCTCCTCCTCCTCCTCCTCCTCCTCCTCCTCCCCCTCCTCCCCCTCCTCCTCCTCCTCCTCCTCCTTCGAATCAACGCCCGAAGCCGACAAGTGCACGGGGAGTGGACGTCGCCGGCCCTCGCTCTGCATTCCGAGGGGCCGCGCGAGTCGGACACCAGGAGCGGCAGCGAGGGCGCCGCGGCAAAGCTCGGGAGCTCTCGTCAGGAAGTGCGCGGGCAACCGACGACGACGACGACGACGACGACGACGACGACGACGACGACGACGACGACGACGACGACGACGACGACGACGACGACGACGACGCCGGCGGCGGCGGCGACGGCGACGACGACGACGACGACGACCTCCCATCTTGTCGCCCTGCCCCTCGTCATGCCGCCCCCCTTGAGCGGCCGGGTGCAGAGGCTGAGCAAGATCAGCCGATGAAGGCCCTCCTTTCCAGCTGCCCTCGGGTCCACAGGCCGCCAACCAACCAACCTTCCCCTCTCTCTCTCTCTCTCTGAACACCTTCGGGCGGGGCTGGGACCAGGAGAAATTCCGTTCCAGAAAGCTCTGAGAATGCCGCGCCGCCTGTACATACATCTTTCAGAACGTACTTATCCTCGTCCGAATTTGTCCTCGTCCTGGCCTTTGTCTTACGGTCGGATCGAGGTATAAGATCGAGGTCGGTTCGGGAAGGTTTGCCCTAGCGTTCTTCGTGTTTGTTGGATGCTCTTGTGCATCCTGGTGTCCCAGGGCCCCTTCTTCCCTATCGGCATCGCCCGGGCGTTTGCCGTTTTTTCCCCGAGCACGCGGCCTGCGGCCCCCGGGGGGCCGAGGGCGCGCTCCTCCCCTGGCATCTCCCCGGCGAGGATCATCGAGGAGCAAATGGGACCACTTACTCCCCCTGCCCCCCCCTCCTCCTCCTCCTCCCTCCTCCTCCTCCTCCTCCTCCTCCCTCCTCCCTCCCCCTCCTCCTCCCCCCTCCTCCTCGTCCTCCTCCTCCTCCTCCTCCTCTCCTCCTCCTCCTCCTCCTCCTCCTCCCCCTCCTCCTCCTCCCCCTCCCCCTCCTCCTCCTCCTCCTCTTCCTGCTCCTCCTCCTCCTCCTCCTCCTCCTCCTCCTCCTCCTTCGAATCAGCGCACGAAGCCGACAAATGCACGGGGAGTGGACGCCGCCGGCCCTCGCTCTGCATTCCGAGGGGCCGCGCGAGTCGGACACCAGGAGCGGCAGCGAGGGCGCCGCGGCAAAGCTCGGGAGCTCTCGTCAGGAAGTGCGCGGGCAACCGACGACGACGACGACGACGACGACGACGACGACGACGACGACGACGACGACGACGACGACGACGACGACGACGGCGGCGGCGACGCCGGCGGCGGCGGCGACGGCGACGACGACGACGACCTCCCATCTTGTCGCCCTGCCCCTCGTCATGCCGCCCCCCTGAGCGGCCCGGGTGCAGAGGCTGAGCAAGATCAGCCGACAAAGGCCTTCCTTTCCAGCTGCCCTCGGGTCCACAGGCCGCCAGCCAACCAGCCTTCCCCTCTCTCTCTCTCTCTCTGAACACCTTCGGGCGGGGCTGGGACCAGGAGAAATCCCGTTCCAGAAAGCTCTGAGAAGGCCGCGCCGCCTGCACATACATCTTTCAGAACGCACTTATCCTCGTCCGAATTTGTCCTCGTCCTGGCCTTGTCTTACGGTCGGATCGAGGTATAAGATCGAGGTCGGTTCGGGAAGGTTTGCCCTAGCGTTCTTCGTGTTTGTTGGATGCTCTTGTGCATCCTGGGGGAGGGAGAGGGCACCCTCGAATGCTTTTCAGTTTGATCGGCGGAGGGTTTCATGTTCTTGAAAGCCAGACCCCCAACGTCGTGATTGTTCGCGACGTCGTCCCCCAGAGGTCTGGACGCATTCGCCGGCCTTTCATCCTGAGTAGTTTCTTGACGCTCCCGAGGCCCGGTAGGGGCCCCCGGAGGCCGAAAACAGTGAAAACCCTCCCGTCGTGTTGTTTTCACCACTCGAGGGGGTCTGGGATGGATGCTCTTCTGTCTTGGGTCTGGCCGTTCAGTGGAAATCCATACCAAGAAACACTCTGCTTGCCTCCAGGGTGCCCTGAATTTCTCGTGTTTCGATGGCTCTGCCATGCGTGACGCTCCCACACCAAAACTCAATGGACGTCCTGGAATGTCAGTGTTGGGTTTCTTGAGGTTTCCTGAGCCACATCGCCGATGCATCGCCTATGCGGCTCGATGTGGAGCCCGACTTGCGTCTCGTCGACGTCGCCGATGCATTGCCGACGTCGACGATGCATCGCCGGTGCATCGCCGATACATCGCCGATGCATCGACGAGGTATCGGCGATGCCTCGCGAGAAGGTCTGGGAAGGGAAGGTCCCGGGAAGGAAAGGAGGTCTGGGAATCCTCCTCCTCCTCCTCCTCCTTCTTCTCCTCCTCCTCCTCCTCCTCCTCCTCCTCCTCCTCCTCCTCCTCCTCCTCCTCCCCCTCCTCCTCCTCCTCCTCCTCCTCCTCCTCCCCCTCCTCCTCCTCCTCCTGTTCCTGTCTCGAGCCATTTTGGGCTTCCGTGCAGTGCCGGCTGCCCCTCTTCCTTTTTGTGTGCGGCATCGCGGGCCGGCCCGCGATGGGCTGCACGTCTTCCCTCGTGGCGGGCGGCATCGAGCACGCCGCCCAGGCGGCCCAGGGACCGTTGCGGCTCGGCGGCGAGCGAGGGGGGGGAAGTGAGGAGGAGGAGGCCTTCTCAGGAGGCGGCGGCACTTCTCAGAAGCCCTCGCGTCTTCTGACGACGACGACCGATGACGACGACGATGACGGACGACGACGACGACGACGACGACGACGACGACGACGACGACGACGACGACGACGACGACGACGACGGACGACGGCGGACGACGACGACGGCGGACGACGACGACGGCGGACGACGACGACGGCGGACGACGACGGACGACGACGACGACGACGACGACGATGCACAAGGGACGACGCACGACGCACGACGCACGACGAACGACGGCGACGGGCGACGACGACGACGACGACGACGACGACGACGACGACGACGACGACGACGACGACGACGACGACGACGGCGACGGGCGGCCGCGACTAACAGAGGCCTTCCGGATGGGGTCCGAGGGTCGCGCCGCATGGCCGATGCGTCGATGATGCATCGGCTGCGTCGAAGGTGCATCGGCGACGCCAGTGTGGAGGCTGGGGGGGGACTTCCGAGCCCTCCGAGCAGGCCTTCTCCTTCGCATTTCCCCCTCCAGGCTCGCCGCCGACCGACTCCTCCGATGCGGTCCGCTTCGCTCTCGATGGCTTTCAGCCGGGCGTGTCCCTCTGCAGGGGGGAATGTTCAGAGATGGTCGAGCAAACAGTCCGGGGACGACTTTTTGCCTCTTTTGCCCCAGTCAGGGGGGCATCTTCTGGAGTACAGTAGGTTCGCGTCGTGTCGACCGGCGGCGACCCCGCCGCCGACGTTCAACGTTGAACGCCGACGGCGGCCCAGAATCGGTCGATGTTGAACGCTCGGACGTTGCGGAGACGGCCGATCGTTCAAGGTTGAACGATCCAGCGCGGTGTCAGGAACCAACGCCAGGGTCGACACGGCACGGACCTGCAGTACACCTTAGGCGATGTTCAAGAAAACTGAAGTTTTCGGCCAGAGTCTCGATTATTCTTAACGTTTCCATGTAAATCTTAAGATTTTAATAGAAATGCTGGGTTTTTTTATTCAAGTTCTGAGACTATGAATTTCTTATCCCATGATTTCTTAAGCATCTCGCACGCCCGACGTCACGATGGCCGCCGCTTCCGGTCCGTTGCGGCCTCGGCTGCCGGCGTGGGCTCGGACGTGGATCTTTTTCCAGCGGGGGCCCCTGCCGGCCTGCCGAGCTCCGCGGGGTCGGCGTCTCCCGATGCGGCCTGCCGAGCTCCGCCGGGCCGAGTCCGAGCGGTCGCCGCTACGACGCGTCGATTCGTTGCTGGGAGGAGGAGGAGCAGGAGGAGGAGGAGGAGGAGCGAGGAGGAGGAGGAGGAGGAGGAGCGAGGAGGAGGAGGAGGAGGAGGAGGAGGAGGAGGAGCGAGGAGGAGCAGAGGAGGAGGAGGAGGAGGAGAGGAGGAGGAGCAGCAGGAGGAGGAGGAGGAGGAGGAGGGGCTCTCCTGCGTCGGCGGGCGCCAGCGTCCGCCACAAGAGTCCCTCCCTCAAGACGTACGCCCAATCCCGAAAGCGGCTGCCGATCTCCGATTCCCGCCGGTCCGATATGAGCCCTATGGATTCCTTCCTCCTCCTCCTCCTCCTCTTCTTCCTCCTCCTCCTCCTCCTCCTCCTTCTCCTCCTCCTCCTCCTCTCCTCCTCCTCCTCCTCCTCCTCTCTGTTCTCCTCCTCCTCCTCCTTCTCCTTCTCCTTCTCCTCCTCCTCCTCTTCCTCCTATTCACTGCGCGAGAGCAGGCAATGGAACAAGGGTTCCGACGGCACTTAGGCCCAGCGCACTCGGCATCCTAGGCTACGGCAGGGATGGCAGAGTCCCTCAGGCCTGTTCTGCACGCCACAGGGCGGGAGTCGCCCTAGCAGCAAAAACGCTCACATCATCATCATCATCATCATCATCATCATCATCATCATCATCATCATCATCATCATCATCATCATCATCATCACCATCACCATCATCATCATCATCATCACCATCATCATCATCATCATCATCATCGTCATCGTCATCACCATCACCATCATCATCATCATCATCATCTTCATCAGCATCAGCATCATCAGCATCATCAGCAGCAGCATCATCATCGTCATCGTCGTCGTCATCGTCATCGTCATCACCATCATCGTCATCACCATCCTCATCATCATCATCATCATCATCATCATCATCATCATCATCATCATCATCATCGTCATCGTCATCGTCATCATCATCCTCATCATCATCATCATCATCTTCATCATCAGCATCATCATCATCATCATCATCTTCATCATCATCAGCAGCAGCATCATCATCGGTCGCCGATCCGACGTGTCCATTCGACTCTGGGCTTTCCTGCGTCGGCGGACGCCAGCGTCCGCCACAAGAGTCCCTCACTCAAGACATGCGCCCAATCCCGAAAAAGCGCGGCGGGCGGAACAGGACGCAGGCTCCTCGAGACTTTGGGGGAGGGAGGTTTCGGGGCAGGGTTTTGCCAGGGGGACAGCGACGAACACAAACCGTACCCCGAAATCTTTGGATGATGTTCGCGTCCTCGGTGAGTCCGCGATTTTGGGATCGGGAATGTGATTTTTCTTGATCAACAAATATCCACAGACACCCTTCAAAGGACTGCTCCTGGGCCTCAGGGGAGGATGGCGGTATATAAATCACCACTGCGAGCCAACGACTTTATACACCGCCGCCCTCCCTGAGGGCACATGCAAACTTAGTCGGAGGGTGTTTGTGCGTAGACGTTTTCGTGGCGTGCGGCGGCACGCCAGCACCGATCCTGGGCCAGGCCATTCCTGGGCCCGGGATGGGCTTTTGCCATGGGGTCTCAGGGTTGGATTTCTTGTGGAAGCTTCCTTGTGGACCGGCCTCCGCTGCAATCTCTATGTATCCCCACCCGATGTCATCCTCGCCCTGGCTTCATCCCAGAAGTTCCGACGATCGTACGTTTGTTCAATCCCGGCGTGCTCTTAGACCATCGAGAAGCCCAGCCCTGAGACCCTTGGGCCCAGGCCAGGAGAGTCGAGCAGCCACAGAGAGGGCATGCACGTGCGAGGCGGGCCTCGTGGGTCGGCAGTAGCTCCCCACAGCGGCGCCTCCGACACCGCCCCCCTGGCGTGCCTCACGCGCCAGGGAATAGGTGCCCAGCGCCTACCCTTACGGCGGGCATGTCCCTCCACAGGAGGACGATTCAAAAATGGTAAAGCAATAGTTTGGGAACGACTTTTCGATTGTTCCTCATTATTTTTTGAATATGGCTTGACTATTTTTATTTTTCCCCGCATCCTGAGTGGGGTTCTTGCGTTACTGGCACACCCTCTCCTCCTCCTCCTCCTCCTCCTTCCTCCTCCTGCTTCTTCTTATCCCCATCGCGCCCGCTGATTGCAGTCGTCTGCAGCTTCTCGGCCCGAGCTTGCCCCGCTTCGGCCCCCGCCGCCCCTCCCGCGCCCGCGCGACCAGGGGCGCCGGGAGCCTGCGCCGGCCCCCGCTGCTCAGGTGTCCATCGACTTCTACGCGGCGGCGGCTTTCTTCTCGGACCACGCGTGGGCCGCCGCCCAAGGCGGTGGTCCACTCTCCCCCCTCGAGCGCGGTATTGCACGGGGCCCACTTTCCCGTCAATCCGTTCTCGTGTGGGGCGAGCCCGACTGCGCCGAGCAGCCAGTCGGTGACGGCACGGGGTTGCCTCCCTGTTCGGGTTGGCTCGCGCCACTCCTTCCTGCACGCCGCTTGCCTGCAGGCGGGGCGCTCGCGCGCCCCTCAGGCCACCTGTCCTACAGGCGCCTGTCGCCAACGGCCTCCTGGCCCATGGCGTCCGCGGCTGCACCCCCAGCTTTCCGCGGTACCGACCCGCCGCGCTGGTGCCCCCCGACGGGCCCGCCGCCTCCTCTGCAGCAAAACCTTCCTCCACCTCCCCCTCCTTTCTCCCGCCATTCTTCCCCTTCTTCCTCTGGGGTGGCGGAGTTGGAGACTCATGGGAGGACCGGAGGAAGGAGAGGTGGAGCTTGCACGCCATGTGCTGCGGCACCTGATCAGTCCAATGTCTCACGAGGTGCTCCGGCGCACAGCTCCTACGCCCGCCTCCCGATGGCCCCAGACGGCGCACTGTCTCTGCCTGCCAGTCGTGCCGCCAGCGAAGCCACTGCCGATGAGAGCATCCCTCAGAGCCGCCCGTCAGAGGGCACAGGCGCCAACGGTGCGAAGACAACCGCGCTATGGGTGGAGGAGCCGGAGTTGGTGGACCCTTCTAACCTCCACCTCCTCGCTACTCCTTCTCCTCCCCTCGCCGCCTCGCCCTGGCTCAACCTTGATGCTTGGCGGAGCAGCCCTCGTGCGGACACCTGTGGCTTCGAGGTCGCTGAAGGCTTTTCCTGTCCCGCGGGGTGGGGCGCCGGCGGCGCTACGACGATTCCGCCCTATCCTGGCTGGGACGCTCCAGCGCGCGAGCCGCCCGACTTGCCTGGGCTGGCGAGTACGGTGCAACGCCCCCGCCCGCCTCCAGGGCTGGATCCTCCACCGCTTTCCATGAGCTTGCAGGCGGACTCGCCGCCAGGCTTCGCTGGGCTGGAGGGCGCCCCGCTCGCGATGGGGCCGTTCCCCACTCTCGCTGACGTGGAGGCTGGTGCTCGCGTGCCCCCGTCAAATTCCATGATCGCCATCGCTCCGACATATGGGGTTCACCTGTCAGGAGGTGCCAACTCGCAGTGGACTTTCATCGAGAAGCACGTTTCGCACCCTCTGGTGCGCACTTCCTTTCTGCCGCCGATGCACGCGTGGGACCCGCACACGGGCTCCGACATTCAGAGCGTGGCTCCGCCACCAGGCTTCGCCGGCTTGGAAGCTGGCGCACGGGTGCCGCCTTTGGTCGACTCCCGCGCGTCCGATGCAGCGGGTGGGGGTCCGTGGCTTAGCGGCGAGCGTCTGCCGTGCACCGGGTCGTCGCCACTGCCGTTTTGGCGCCCCACGGCCGCCGTCGGTGACCGCGCGGCTGGCGGAGCCGCCGTGAGTGCGGAGTCGCCTCCTGTCGGTGGTGGCTCGCCTTCCCACGTCGGGCGGGTTGGGCCGCCGCCGGGCCTCGCCGACCCACAGGCGGGAGTTCATACGCACCCGTCTCTCCACCCTAGCAATGTTCGCCCGGCCTCTTTGACTGCACAACCGAACCTGGAGTCCGCCGCCGTGGCGCCGCCGTCGACGCACGTCTGCGCGACCGCTGCCTTGGTTGGGACTCCGGCGCTTGTCAGCAGTATTCACCTGGTCGCTACGCCAGGCGGTGCCTCGACGGCTCGGTGTCACCATTCACCGCCTGGGCTCGTGGCGCTGTCGGGTCCCGAGGCCTGGTGTGCGGGTCTGCCTCTGGACCTCGCCGGTTTGGATGCGGGTGTGCGGATGCCGCCGTCGCGCTATCCATGCTCGGCCGTTGTTGAGGTGGGGGTTCCCATGCTTGGTGCTGGGTCCCACCAGTGGGCCTTCGATTCGGGGCGAACCGTGATCCCGTTCTTGCGGACCCCGCCCTCGCCTCCGGCGCAGCCTCCTGCGCTCGGTGCCACTCGTTCAAGCTTCCGCGACATTTCGCAGACGCTCGGTCTAAGCGGGGGTCCATCCACGCCCCCGATGGGCCCGCCGCGCCACGATGTGGCGGTTGCACTGGAGCCAGGCGCCACCGCTGGTGCATCCTGGGCGGCCCGCGCAGCGGTTGCTCGCGAGTCATCCTCGACGCCCCCCCTGCTGCCACGATGGGGGTCGGTGGGCGGGGGGTCGCTTCGAGCGCTTCGGACGCGGATTCTGCTCCCAGACGCGCCACTGGCGGGCCCCCAGCGATGTTCGGGGGACCCCCTGCTGTGCACGCAGTCTCGCTTGCGAGCAGTCCCACCACAGCGAGGGCGCCCACTGCCATCGGTAGCGTGGTGGACGCGCCAGAAACGCCCGTCCGCAGTGCCTCGACCGAAGCTGCGATCCCCACGCCTCGGGGCGCTTGCACTCGGAACGCAGCGGGCACTCAAGCAGCGGGATCACCTCCAGGCCTCATCGGCCCCGCCGCGGGCTCCTCGGGTGAAGGCGTCGCCGCAGCCGCTGCCATTGCAGCGAGGCCCCGACGCTTCTCGTGCAATCGGATCCAGGGCCCCGTCGCGTCGATCCCTGCCCGCGCTCGCGAGCGCCTGCTGGCCGACCCTCGTGGTCTGAGCCCCTCTCCGTCCCCACTGGTAGGCATGCGCCCCTCCAGCGATGCTGTTGCGGCCCCGCAGGGAGGGGTTCGTGCCGCCGGTGGAATGTCAGGAGCGGGCTCGCCCGCGGCGGACACGACGCCCCGCGATGCGGTCCCTGCGCTCCGCTCTGGTCGAGGAGTCGCTTTCGCCGCGGGCTCCTCGGATGAATGCGTCGCCGCAGCCACTGCCACTATAGCGCGGCCCCGTCGCCGCTCGGCCTCCACCAACAGCAACCCCGCACTCCCCGCCTTCAGGCTCCGACGTGTTCGTAGGGTCCGCACTCGGCGTGGAGGACGGCGGGGTCGTGGGGCCGCCGATGGTAGCTGCTGTACAGCTCACGCTCCAGCCCATGCTGGTGCGACTGCCTCGTCTACGGACGCCCTCGTCGGTGCTTCAGAGGCCGCTTCTGGGGCCCGTGCTCCAGGGAGCCGCAGTTCGCTGGTGCAGGTGGCGGCGGGCCCTTGCCGCGCCGCTTCCGCCGGCTCCCAGGCCGCCGGCGATGCCGCCCTCCATGGCGGCGCATCCCAACACAGGGGTGGACGCACGCGCCCTGCGTGCCCTGGCCGAGGGCTCACGCAGCGGCGAGTCGCTGAAAGCGACGACGCTGCTGCTGCCAAGCGTGCCTGGGCTGAGCGAGGCCGTGAGAGTAGGCACGCGCTCCTCCAGCGATGCTGTTACGGCCCCGCAGGGAGGAGCTCGTGCCGCTGTCGCGACTCTCGCTCTACCCCCGGCTCCCCCTCAGGGCCGAGTGGCCAGTTTGGCCAGTTTCACCATGCTGCCGGAGTCCATGCCGTCGGTGACTCAGACGCGCCGTCCTTCGGTTCTATCGGTTCTGGTGGCAGTGGGAAGCCCCTTCGAGGTGACCTGTCCTCAGGGGTCACACCCGCTCCCCAGGCCCCTCGATTTGACTTGTCCTCAGGGGCCGCTGCCAGTTCCGAACCCTCTCGCGTTGATTCGCCCGCAGGGGATTTAGACCCGAGGTCGTCTGCACCTGCCAGCACCACGCCATGCCATTCTGGTCGGTTTCACCGCGGTGCTGAGGCCCACGCTCCTGGGGCTTCAGCCCGTGCCAGCACGGGCATTGGCAGATCTGCGCCCTTCGTGGCCGATCTGTCCGCCTTGCTGCGCCTGTTCCCAGGCGCCAGCATCGACGTCACCCACTGGGCCGCTGCTCTTGCCCAGGTCGGGATGGGGACTCGATGCCCCCTTGCCGCTTTTACCCGCGCTTCCCTCTGCGCGCCGGATTGGGACGACTCGTACCTGTCGGAGTCGGTTCCCCGCGATCCATGGCCGTGCCCTCCGTCGCCGCCTTTACCGCCGCCGCCTGGCCACCTGTCGGGTCGCGCGCGTGAGCGCTGGCGTGTGAGGCGCGCCGCCCGCACGTTGTCGCAGCATGCTGTTGTTGCGCTCAACTGGCTCACCCTGGGCCATCCGAGCTTCGCTCCCGCCGAAGCCAAAGTGCGGGCAACGGTCACACCCTGCCAGGAGGGTATCCGCAGTCGCCTCGAGCGTCTGTGTCGGATCGCAGTTCGCCTTGCCCGCGGCGGCAAGAGCGACCTTGGTCGAGCTTTCGCTAAGTTCGACTCTACCGAAGTCTCGCTCCATGGCCTGGCCACCCATGTCGCAGCTCTTGAGGCTTCTTTCACATCCTCTTCCCAAGTGCCCGCCCCCATGCGGCAACTCCCCGTCAGCGCGACGCCCTTGGCTAGCTCGTTGGCGGCCGCGGCAGGCTGGGACTCCACCCAGGCTGAGCCTTTCGACCTTCGGGTCCAGGCGTCCCGCATCAAGTGGGATTACTCGCCTACGTTTGATCCCACTCCGTACTTGTCCGACCTGGTACGTTCCGCCTTTCACGACCCCGACGTCATGCGGCTACCAGAGGACGAGTGGCCTTCGGGCTTTTCGGGTGCTCGTGTGCACATGGACCGCGAGCAGCTCTGGGAGCTCCTGCGCAAGTGGGACTCTTGTGGCGCCCTGTATCTGACTCCCTCCGACAACCTCGCCTGGGACGAGGCTTGTGGAGCGTTCAGGGTCCCGAAGGACGAGGCTTATGACCGTCTCATCCTGAACCCGACGGTAGTAAACAGTCGTTGCAACAGCGTGTCCTCCAGCACTCAACGCCTTGGCCAGGGTTTCCTTCTGTGCCGCCTGGGGCTCGCGCCCGGGGAATGGCTGGTGGTCTCATGCGACGACCTGCGCGAGTTCTACTACACGTTCAAGGTCCCGCCCGCTCGTGCTCGCCGCAACGCCCTCCGTGTCAAGCTCCCCAGCTCGCGGTTCAGAGGCTTCAACGCGTGGCGGGAGGACCTTGAGGGGTTGGACGTTTCTCCCTGCCTTAATGCGCTGGCCATGGGTGACAACATGGCAGTGGAAATCGCCAACTCCGCACACGAGGGCGTGCTGCGCAGCTTCGGCGCGCTCCGGCCTACCGAGCAGGCGGTGCATCGTCTGCCGTTCCCTCGGGGGCCGTACGTCGAGATGTTAAACATCGACGACCACACGGGCTTTCAGAAGCTCTCGTGGCGCGGGAGCGCCCCGCGCCCCGACGACCCGACACGCCGCGACAGGGAGGTCTTTGCTGCGTGCGATCGCGGCTACCCCCGGGTGGGTCTCATTCAGCACCCCGGGAAGAGAGCCAGGGGCGAGACCCACAAAGTCGTTGTCGGCGCCGAGGTGGAAGGCAGGATCGGCATAGTGTGTGCTCCCCTGGTTCGCACTGTGGCCCTTTGCCGCCTGACTCTGATCCAGGTGTTCCTCGGTCGCTCGACCCGGGCGTTGTTGAGCTCGCTCGTGGGCTGTTGGGTGCAGGTGTTTTTGTATCGACGTCCCATCTTGTCGATATTCACTCACATCTACACCTTCATCTCGACTCTTCCCGACGACGGGCTTGAGTATGAGCTTCCGTCTTCGGTTCGCGACGAGTTGCAAGCGTGCACGTACCTAGCTTTCGTTGCGATGACCGACCTACGGGCGACGCCTTGCCCTGAAGTGCACGGCGCGGATGCCTCCCTCGGCTGGGGCGGGGTTGTCCGCAGCGACATCAGTTCGCACCTGTCGCAAGAATTGTGGCGGCGCTCCGAGCATGGCGGCTGGCATACTCGTCTCCACGACCGCCATCTGCTCATGGTTCTGAGCCGCGGGGAACCTTTAGGCCCCGAGTTGACCCAGCTGCACCGCGAGGCCGGGCTTCCTTCCCTCGAGCTCCCCATCGCACCGCGCTGGGTCAGTGAGTTGTCGGAGGCGCTGCGTTTCCGCTTAGCTTATAAGTGGGAATTTCGCATGCCCCGCCACATCAACATCCTGGAGACCACCGTGTTCAAGAGTCTGTGCAAGTACTGTTGCATCCGCAACCCTGACTCACGGATCCCTGTTCTCTTGGATTCTCAAGTGGCACTAGGCGCGGCCGCCCACGGTCGGAGCAGCAGCCCTGGCCTTTCGCATGTGTTGAGCACCTCCTTGCCGTACATTTTGGGGGGCGGGCTCTACATGGGCGGGCTCTATGTTCCGACCGACGTCCACCGAGCGGACGACCCCACGCGCAATCGCCCTGTTCGCCCCCCCTCGCGTGTCGAGCCTGCTTGGTTGCTTGACATCGACGAGGGGCGCTTTGAGCGATTCGACATGATAGCGGCCGCCGACGCCGCATCCGCCTACCCGACTTGTCTGTGGGGCCGGTTCGTGCTGCAAGTTCTGGCTCGCAGCCCCGCCGCGGGCGCGGGCCCGCTCGGGCTCCCCGCGGATCGCCACGTGCGAGCGCCAGCCCAGGTCGACAGGGGAGACGCGACGGCCTCCGCCGAGGCCCGCGGCGCATATGAAAGCGCCGCGCCGCGCAGGGGGACTCCCTTTTCCGTCGAGGTGCCCTCGAGCGCGGCAGCGGCGAGCTTCTCCGCGTCGCGATGCACTCGCGCCCGTGACAGCCTGCCGACCGCCCCTCGGGTACCAAGCCCTTCGCCGTCCCCACCGGTAGGCATGCGCCTCTCCAGCGATGCTGTTACGGCCCCGCAGGGAGGAGTTCGCGCCGCCGGCGGGGGACCAGGAGAGGGTGCGCCCGAGCGGAGGTCACGCGCCAAGTGCGACGCAATCGCCGCTGCTCGACCTGGTACGCCTGCGGGGGACACTCACCCCGTCTCGCTTCTGTCGAAGGCAACCGGCTCGGCTCCCGCTTCGTTGGGGGGTCTTCTGGGTCGTCCACCCGTCACGATTCAGACTCGCCACCGCCAAGCTCGTGCCGCCAAACTTGCTGCTGCGCACGGCCTGCTCCACCTGGAGCGCGGTGCGACCACTGATCGCGTGAACGCTCAGTTTCGACGGCTGGGTTGGGCCTGCCATCCCGGCCGCGATACGTCGATCGAGGCCAGCAGGAAATGGCGTGCTCTCTGTGACGCCAAAGCCTTCATCCTCGGGCCTGGGCGCGATGTGGTTGACTCCGATGCCCCGGCCTCTGGCGGCGCTACTCGCCGCGCTTCAGGCGGAGGGCTCTTGGCGGCGGGAAGGCGTGACGACACGAACCGCTCGCGCGGGGTCACCACTCGGGATTCGGCTCTCGACGCCTCCCTTGGTGCTCGCCCCCGCGGCGTGCCGGGGGAGCGTCGGAACGCCCATGGTGCGTATCCAAACGCAGAGCCGAGCGCGGTCGCTAGCTGGTGCGATTCAGGGTCGCGGGCTGCGCCACGTTGCGCAGTGCAGACCCCCGCGATGCCCACTGCCGCCATGCGACGCGCGCAAGCTCGCCTGGAGGCCGACCTGAGGGCCGCCCATACCGCGGTCGCGGCGCTCCCGTCCTTTCGAGCCAGCACCTTGCCCCCCTTGCCAGGGTGCCGCACCGACGCCCATAGCGTCGCGCCGCGCGCCAGCTCTGCGCCTGCCCTGCTGGCCGGGCGCTCGCAGGGCGCAGCGGTTATGCTGCGCGCTACCCGCGAGCGGGCTGCCATTGCGGCCACCGCCGGGGCGGCACAACCCAGAGCCGTGCTTCCGTGGGGCCACAGCGCAGCACGCAGCGAGGTGTCGCCGGTTCCCAGCCTTCCCGACTCCTGCTGCGCCGACAAGCGTGCCGACTCCTGCGACGCCCAGCTCACCGAGTCCCGCGGCGACCAGCTCACTGACTGTCATCCCTCCCAGCTCACCGACTTTCGCACCGACCAGCTCGCTGACTCCCGCGTCGACCAGATCGCCGACTCGCGTGCCGAGGGGCTCGCCGACGCCCGTGCCGTCCAGCGCGCTGACGCCTTCACTTGGTCCGACTCCCGTGCCGATCCGCTCACCGGGTTAGCACTGCGCACCGGCCGGGTCGTGGGCCCGACGACCACGGTTGCGAAGCGCGTGCGGGACGAACGGCGCGCTTTGGCACGGTTCCGCGCCTCGGTCGATGCTTGCGACGCCGCCCTTACCGAAGTTGAATTCGGTCGAGGCGCGGAGGCTGGGGGCCCAAGTCCGGTTGAGCTTTTGCAGTCGTCCTTGGCCGAGCTCGAGCGCCAGAAGGCGGCGTTGCGCATCGCCCGCTCTCGCACTGCCGAATGCATCAGAGGTTGCGTTTCCGCTTCGGGCTTTTCGGGTGGAGGCGCCGCCGCAGCCGATGCCGGCGCGCCCCTGAGTGCTCCCACCACGGCCGGTAGCGCTACGCACCGCCAATCGCCCGTTCCATCTGGGGGGGAATGGGCTGTGAACCATCGGCCCAGTATCATATATCCCCGCTTAGGGGGTAGGTCGCTCAATGGGGCCAATGAGGATAGGGATCCTGCGAACGATCCACTCCGGCCAATTCGTCTGGTCGCGAGCCGCCCGCGCCAGCCTTCGTGGCAGGGCGCCAGGAGTGGCCTGCCTCTCTGTCGCCTGCGTTTCCCGAGGGGGCTTCCGAGGCCCTCGGGGTGCAGGTGGACAGCCACTGTCGGCTCGTCCCCTCTTGCGACGACCAGCGCACTCGTTCGCTTAAAGCGTTTGACGTGTGGTGCGTCGAGCACACAGGTGCGGCACTTGCCACTTGGGCCCGCAGCGGCATCTTGCTCGGGAGAGCGCTCGCGACCTTCGGCGTGTGGTTGTACGATGCTGGCCTCCCCCGCCTCGTCCTTGTGAATGCGATCCGGGGAGCGCAGGCTCTTCAGCCCCAGTGGAGGGGCGTCCTCACCGAGGCGTGGGATGTGGCAAAACGGTGGATCACTTCCAAGCCTCCCTGCCCCATCCCACCGCTGCCACGTGCTTTGCTGCGCGCCATGGTAGCGTTGTGCCTCGCTTGGGACTGGCCTGATATGGCCACCCTGCTGCTTGCCGTGTTCACTATGTCCGCGAGGCCTGGTGAGTTGGCAACCGCCCGCCGGAGCGACCTCACTCTGCCCATTGACCGCCGTGAGTCCGCGGGCGACGCTTTGCTGAGCATCTCTGTTCCGGAGGCCCAGGGGTCGGGCGGAGAGCGTCAACACGCTCGGTGCTCCGACCGAGCAGTGGTCAGGATGATGGAGCTGGTCTTCAGAGATTTGACTCCCACCGATCCCCTGTTGACCTTCGGTCAAAGCGGCTTCCGTACTCGGTGGCTCGATCTTCTTTCGGCGCTGGGCGTCCCGCTCGCCAGAGCGCCATCGGGGTTCGATCTGTCCCCTGCGCTGCGCTTCAGAACCGATATTTCGGACGGCATTACTCGCGTCTTCTGGCGTGATCGCTGGCGGCAAGCTTCCAGTACGGAGCGATATCTTTACGATGTTGCCGCCTCTGCAGTCCTCCCATCATTGGCTGAAGCTGCTCGGGACCGTGTTTCTTACCTCGCCGACTCCAGCGACTTCCTCGTCGCATCCTTTCTGAATGTTGGCCCGGCTGTGTGGCCCATTCAGCTCGCGGCCGCCCGCCGAAACCTTGTCACTTCGCAAGGGCTTTGAGCCTGGGTGTGGCTGCTGCGGCCTCCCTTGGCCGCCCGGGTGCCCTCGTTGAACGAGGCCGCCTGAGAGCGTCGCACGGCCCGCCCGCGTAGGCCTGTCCCGCCTTACGGGCCGCCGCGGGCGCGCGCCGCGCGTTCGCCCTGAGACGACTGCTCACTTGCGCAGCGTGCGGGGATGCTTCTTCTTATCCCCATCGCGCCCGCTGATTGCAGTCGTCTGCAGCTTCTCGGCCCCCTCCCTCTCTCCTCCCTCCTTCTTCGAAGGCTGACCTGCGGCGCTGCTGCGGCCTCCCTTGGCCGCCCGGGTGCCCTCGTTGAACGAGGCCGCCTGAGAGCGTCGCACGGCCCGCCCGCGTAGGCCTGTCCCGCCTTACGGGCCGCCGCGGGCGCGCGCCGCGCGTTCGCCCTGAGACGACTGCTCACTTGCGCAGCGTGCGGGGATCCTCCTCCTCCTCCTCCTCCTCCTCCTCTACCATACCTACCATCTCATACCATACCAATACCAATACCAATACCAATACCAATACCAATACCAATACCAATACCAATACCAATACCAATACCAATACCATACCAGCCATATCACACCTGCCACACCACACCTACCATACCACACCTACCGTGCCTACCATACCAACCCTACCATACCATGTTATTCGCAAGCCGTGCGAATTATCAGGTTTCGTGCCCTTCCCACTCCTCCAGGGAGGCCCCGCCTGAGCGAGGAGGGCATTCGCAAACTATGTATCAGGTTTCGTGACCCTCCCACTCCTCCAGGGAGGCCCCGCCTGAGCGAGGAGGAGATTCGCAAACCATGCTAAGTATTAGGTTTCGTGCCCCTCTCACTCCTCCAGGGAGGCCCCGCCTGAGCGAGGAGGGTATTCGCAAACCATGTTAATTATTAGGTGTCGTGCCCCTCCCACTCCTCCAGGGAGGCCCCGCCTGAGCGAGGAGGATCTTCGCAAACCATGTTAATTATAAGGTTGCGTGCCATTCCCACTCCTTCAGGGAGGCCCTGCCTGAGCGAGGAGGGCATTCGCAAACCGCGTTAGTTATTAGGTTTCGTGCCCCTCTCACTCCTCCAGGGAGGCCCCGCCTGAGCGAGGAGGGCATTCGCAAACCATGGTATGACCCATATCCTAAGATGGGGTTATTGTTATTACTTGGACGCCTCCTACTCCTTCCTCTTCTCCTCCTCCTCCTCATACTCGGACTTGCTCATACTCGGACTTACTCAGGCTGAGACTCACTCATACCCAGACTTACTCATAGTCAGACTAGTTCCCAGGCGTACTCATACACAGACTTACTCCTGCTCATGCCTACTCATACTTATACCTTCTCAGTGTCTGCCTTACTCGACACAGAGCAGATTATCAGGATGTCTCAGGCGGGGCGATGGTTTCAGCACCTCCAAGGGGAGCCGCCAGGGGTGTGGTCACGGTCCCGTTCGCAGCAATGTTGCGGAGATGTTTCAGGCGGTTTGTAGGTTTTCTGTTTCAACACCCTTGGCTACCAGAGCAGATGCTGAGGATGTTTCAGGCGGGGCGCTGGTGTCAGCACCCCCAAGGGGAGCCGCCAGGGGTGTTTTCACGGTCCCGTTCGCAGCAATGTTGTTGGGATGTCTCAAGCGGTTTGCTTGTTTTCTATTTCAACACTTTTGGCTACCAGAGCAGATGTTGAGGATGTCGCAGGCGGGGCGCTGGCTTCAGCACCCCCAACAGGAGCCGCCAGGGGTGTTTTCACGGTCCCGTTCGCAGCAAGTTTGCTGGGATGTCGCAAGCGGTTTGCTGGCTTTCTATTTCAACACCCTTGGCTACCAGAGCAGATTCTGAGGATGTCTCAGGCGGAGCGCTGGCTTCCGCACCCCCACGGGGAGCCGCCAGGGGTGTTTTCACGGTCCCGTTCGCAGCAATGTTGTTGGGATGTCGCAAGCGGTTTGTGTGTTTTCTGTCTCAACAGCCTTGGCCATCAGCGCAGATTGTTAGGATGCCTCAGGCGGGGCGCTGGTTGCAGCACCCCCTAAGGGGAGCAGCCAAAGGGTGTTTTCACGGTCCCGTTCGCAGCAATGTTGCTGGGATGTCTCTAGCGGTTGGCTTGTTCTCTGTCTAAACATCTTTCGTTTGGAGAGCAGATTGTGAGGATGTCTCTAGCGGGGTTCTGTTTTCAGCGTCCCTCAGGGGAGCCGCCGAGGGGTATGACACGGTCCCGTTCGCGGCCGTTTTGCTGGGATGTCGCAAGCGGTTTGTGTGTTTGTTGTCTCAACATCCTTCGCTTGGAGAGCAGCAGATTGTGAGGATGTCTCAGGCGGGGCGCTGGTTTCAGCTACCGAAGGGGAGCCGCCAAGGGTGCTTTCACGGCTCCGTTCGTGGCCGTTCTCATTGGTCCGAAAGATACCCGTACCCGGGGCCAGCCAAGGTGAGATGTGCCGTCGGGGGGACTGGGCGCTTGCTATTGTGCCCGGTCAGCTTGCCCCGCGCGCGCCAGTGCAGCATCCGCGCGTCAAGACGCAACGGCGCGCTCGACGGTTGGGTGTCTGATTGCAGCGACAGGCGCTGGTTTTTGTTAGGGACGTCTCGGGGCATCGTGGTGCGTGCGCGGTTCAACGCCGCCCATATGTGGCGGCGCCTGTCCCAGTCGATAAAGAGTTGCATTTCCTCGCTATCCTGGCAACCAATGCGTCTGGGCCTGCCCTGAGGAACGACATTGCAATGTCGCGCCCCCAGGGGGCCGCAGCGGCCACGTCGGGGACGGCTCTGGGGGGCATGATATGTGCTCGAGAGCGTTTTGGGCCTGCCGCCACCTCGGCTAGGTACGGGGACCTGCCTGAAACCACCGAAACATACCCGGACCTAGCTGGGGTGAGCTGCGGCACCCCGGCTAGGTACGGGTATGTTTTGGGGGTTTTCATGGGGCAACCGTACTTAGCTGGGGTGACCCGCAGACGGCCGTCCAAGGGGGGCGGCCTCTGGCGACCTCGCCCAGGGCACAGATTCGCGATGTCTCTGCATCGAGCAATTCGCGATAGGGCGGTTGTCGCGCAATGACGTTCGCGCCAGAGTTGTTCGCATGCGCCCCCGAGTGCGCGTTGACCCCTCAACGCCCGGATGTGTGTCCGGGGGCGCGCCTCCGCAGTAGCTGGTCTACGTCGACAACAACCAGCGCAGGGTCGGGCGCTCCGCCGATTGAAACGCACGTGCGATCGGTGCTAACGTGCGCCCCGAGAAGACAGCGGTCTGCAATGCTCGATCGGCTGTCGTTTCTACACTTGTGCAGCCGCCGTCAGCTGCGACGAACCGCCCCCCCGGCCCCTTGTCACCCTGTCTAGGTAAGGGTACGGGTATCTTTCGCGCTCGCGTTCTGTAGGGATGTCTCTAGCGGTTTGTTTGTTTTCTGTTTTTGCGTTGTGTCCCGAGCGATTCTCCCCGTTGGTATGTACACCATAGCACTACCCTACAATATGGGATGCACAAGTGGCTCATATGGTTAGACGCTCATTTCAAGATCCCAGATACAAAATTACCTCTTAAAAATGATGCACATATGGGGAGCTTCACGCAGTGAGTAATGTATTAGGTTTCGTGCCCCTCTCACTCCTCCAGGGAGGTCACGCCTGAGCGAGAAGGGTATTCGCAAACCATGTTATTGATTAGGTTTCGTGCCTCTCCCACTCCTCCCGGGAGGCCCCGCCTGAGCGAGGAGGATCTTCGCAAACCATGTTATTTATTAGGTTTCGTGCCTCGCCCACTCCTCCCGGGAGGCCCCGCCTGAGCGCGGAGGGTATTCGCAAGCCCTGTCATGTATCAGGTTTCGTGCCCCCCCCACTCCTCCAGGGAGGTCCCGCCTGAGCGAGGAGGGCATTCGCAAAGCATGTTATTTATCAGGGTTCGTGACCCTCCCACTCCTCCAGGGAGGCCCCGCCTGAGCGCGGAGGGCATTCGCAAACCAAGTTAATTATCAGGTTTCGTGCCCCTCCCACTCTCCAGGGACGAACGCGCTTCCTGAACAGCCGTTGTCTTCCTCCCTGGTGCTCTCCCTCCTTGCCTTCGTCTGCCGCTTCTTTCGCACGTACCCTTGCGATGGCCTTTTCCAGTTATATTGCTACCATTTTACCTCCATGACCCCACGAAGCCCTCAACATCCTTGCGTGGGGAACTCCATTCGCACGATTCGTCCAACATCCGCCTGCAGGAGCACGTGCCCGACCTGCCCAAGAGACCCGCGCGGCCTTCCGAACAGCTACGGTCAGGAACTCTGGCACAGCGTGTCGCTCCGCCGGTTCTGGCCCACCACGCTTCAGCGCTCTGGCCCACCACGCTTCAGGGCGACACGCCATCCACGTCCCGGTCCCCCGGCGTCATCGCCCCGAGCCTTGCCCAGCTGCTCGCCCCGCGGAGCGGAGCGACGCGCGATCCGCTCGCAGGGCGGAGCGTGTGGCCAGGACCGCCGCCGCGACGCGCCGAGATTGGGCTACACGGAAGAGTGATCGGAGTGACCTCTATCAGGAGGGAAAAAAACACAGACACAATTCATCGTCGATCCCCAGGAAAATATGGGAAAATATGATAAGTGGGGGGGAAGACAAAAAGCGAGAACATATGGGAAAATAAGGGGGATCTTCTTATTTGTGTGTATTTATTTGTGTGTCCTGGGGCCCTTTTTTTCTGGTGCGGGCACATTGTGGCCCCCAGACGGCTGAGCGCGAGAAGATATCATCGACCTGCGCGCCCGGGTTTGGCCTCCTCCACGACCCTCTACAGCCGCGCACCGAAGGTCACTCTGGCCCCGGGTCACTCTTGACCACAGAACCTGACCGTGTGTCCTATGCTCTTTGTTCTCCTACACGCGCCGACCCTGCGCCCAGGATGGCCCTGGTCAGACTCTGTTCCGTCGCGGCGCGGCGGGGGCAATCCGCTCGCGCGCTCCTAGTGGTTGGGGCAGGGCGTACGAATTGTCCGGCTGCAAGAGAAAGAGACAGGGCAGACGGCGGCGGCGGAGCAGGAGAAAGGGGGGGAGGGCACTCACAGCACGAACACCTTCGGCGGGCCTTGGCCAGACTCGGTGTTGGCGTGAAGCTGGCGTCCTCCTCAGGGGCGCGACCTGCTACAGCACTGCGGCAGGGGCGAGTTCGAGGCGGCGTTCTCTCTGGGAGCGGTGCCTCCTGCCTCCCGTCCCTCTTTTCCTCCGTCTGCTGTTCATCGCCCCTCCTCCTCCTCCTTCTCCTCCTCCTCCTTCTCCTAGTCCTCTTCCTCCTCCTCCTCCTCCTCCTCCTCCTCCTCCTCCTCCTCCTCCTCCTCCCCCGTAGCCTTTTGGCTCAAGCCATTTTGGCTCGAGCCCTTGTGGCTCAAGGTTCGAGGCCGAGGCGGAAGGGCAGCCCCTGCCCAAGGCCCGGTTGCCTCGGCCAGCGCAGCTGCAACACCTCCCAGCGCCGGGCGGCGGCGCGCAGCCGCCCTCAGCCTTGCCCGTTCGGGCTGCCTCGTGGCCTCCCCTGGCCATGGCACCGACCAAAGGGTATCGTCAAGACGTCTGCTGCTCTCGTCACGGGTGCTCGGGGTGGGCCTTTTCTCGATCGGAACAAGGAGGTTTGCTCCAAGTGCGGGTCCACCCTTACGAAGCCAGGTCAGTCAGCAGGCAACCAGAAACCAGGCGGTCACGGCGGAAGCGGAAGTCAGCGGAACCACGGCAGAGGGCACAGCAGGAATCGTTGGACAAGGTTCCCTGGCGCCGCCCCAGAGCCCGCTGCAGCAACAAGCCCAGCCCAGTCAGAGCCCCAGAGCGATCCCATCTCCATATTCCAGGACCCTTTGCGCTCTCTGGAAAGCCCGGGAGGGAGTCGGAGGGGAAACCTATGCCAAAGCCGTTGTCTGTCTCTCAAACAAGCGAAGGTTGCAGCCCTCTCCGAGAACCTCTCGAGCAGCAATGTCGGTTTCTTCGGGATCAGGTCGCTTCAGCCCAAGGCAATGTCTAGAAATGCACCGACCAGGCCACCGCGCACGTCAACGAGATCTCGGCCCTGGCAGGCAAGGGCACCTCGCTGGACAGCGAGAAACAGGCGGCCGTCAAAGAGCTCGCGCAGTTGGAGGGCCAGCTGGCGGCCACAGCCCGTGCAGCCGCGGAGCAGGCGGCACCAGCGCAGGAGCATCCCTTCTCCCCCAAGGCCACGCAGTTCATGGACCAACTCAAGCAGGGCCCCGCCGTCAGAGTACCACAGAGCATCCAGGACCAGGTCCGCGGCTTGGAGCAGCAGCTTGCCCAGGCCTGCGCGGAGGCGGCGCAGGCGCAGCTCGCGGCGGCAGCCGAGGCGGCGCCACCAGCAGGCGAAGGGTGGCCCGCGGAGCCGCCCCAGGCGCCAGTCTCAACAGCTCCCGCCCACTCCCCCGTGCGCCAAAAGGAGGCCCAGCCACAGCAGCAGCAGCAGCAGCAGCAGCAGCAGCAGCAGCAGCAGCAGCCAGGGACCCTGCAGCAGACTCAGCCAGCCACCCCAGGAGCCGCAGCAGGAGCCGAAGGAGCCATGGACGAGTCCTCCAGCAATAAGCGGGGCCAAACAAACGCAGCAGCAGCCTTGGAAAATGGCAGCCAAAGCCATCCAAGCAGCCGGGGGCCCAGGGGAGGCTGCATCCAAATAGCTCCGAGGCCTCGCGGAGGCCGCCAAGGGAGAAGGAAAAAAGGGTCGCAGGAGCAACGCCTGCAGGATCGTCACTATCAATGGCAGTTGTTGGGGCGCTGTCAAAAGTTCTGTCACTTCTACATTCGCAGAGAATGTCATCGCGGCACGCTGCCTGGAGACTCGTCCCCAAGGGGATCGCATCATACTCGCAACCCAGTGGTGTCAGAGGCAAGGCTGGCACGCTGTAGTATCTGATTGCGTCGTGAGTGACGCCAATCGACCGACGGCTGGCGCAGCCACCCTAGTTCGCGCGGGCCTCAATTTCGGCGTCTGCCCTGCAGCCCTCCCTCCGCGGATCCCCCAGCAGAATGTCAGCTATCATTCGGGAATTGCCAGGTCACTCGCCCTTCATCTTGCCTTCCTTACAATTCGAAGACTCCACCGGCCTGGGCCAGCATAATCTGGAGCTGCTGGCGGCCATCGGGCAGATGCAGAGCCACCGCCGCATGCCAGCGTTTGCCGCGGCGGACTTCAACATGCCGCCTTCAGTAATCAGCAAGGCTAGCCTGACGGACCGAGGGGGCCTCGTCATTGTCAGCCCCGAGGGACCCACGTATTTCACCCAAGAGAGCCGGTCCTAGTTGGACTACTTCGTGGTCAGCATGGTCTTCGGGGACTCCGTCAGCAGCGTCAGCGCGTTATCTAACTACCCGCTGTCGCCGCGCCGCCCAGTCGCAGCGCAGTTCAGCATAGGTCAGCATCCTCTGGCCCCCAGGCATGTCAAGCCTCAGCAGCTTCTCTCCGGGCGCCCAGTAGGCCCCGCATTGGAGCCCCGCGAGTGGACCCGCTGAGCCTCGGCAGCGCAGCGACTCCGGCAGATCTTCGAGGACCAATATCCATCAGCTGCAGCGCATGAAAGCCCTAGACCCGGCCTTCGACATCCTGACCTTGGACTTGGAGGCCTCAGTATCACAGCAGACAGGCGCCCCGCTCAGATGCCGCGGCAAGAGATGCCAATCCTCTTAGATCGCCCGGGTTCCCGCTCGGGTTGAAGAGGCCAAACACAGAGCCAGTTGGCAATCGCACGCTCGCCCGCTCCGCTGGCTTTCCAATCGAGCGGTCGACGTCTTGCGCACAGCCCGCATTCAGCTTCCCGCGGGTTTGCGAGGCGTTCAGTCCGCCTTGCAGGATGCGCCGCTCGAGTTCCAGCGGGCGACGGAATTGGAGTCTCTTCTGCGTTGGTTTCGCAAGGTGCTCGGGTTCGGCACGCGGGCTTCTCCTCGGTCAACCAGCATGATCGCGCCATTTTCACCGAGTTCCAGGAGGGGGCCAGTAACTTCCTCGACCAGGATCGCTCTCGGAAAAGATTCCTATCCACGGCGGCATGGAAACAGCGGTTTCAGGAACATATGGCCCGAGGGGCGGCGGGGGCCCGCAGATGGCCCAGGGGCGCCACTTGCTGGATACCCCGAGAAGTCACGGCCAAGAACAGCCGATGGGCGGGACAGCCCTCGGCCCTCCGCGAGTCGGGCCGCCTCGCCGACCTCTGGGAGGTCCAGCCTCAGCAGCTCCCCAGATGCCTGCCGCAGCCAGAGGACGCTGCGAAACTCAGCCCCGTCACCCCAGAGGTCAAGCGGAAAGCCGCCTGGACTTTTAGTCGCCAGACCTGCCGGGCCGGGGGCGGAGTCCACCCGGAGCATCTCGACCCACTCGCAGACAAACAGCTCCTGGTCTTCGGCAATTCTTGATATGCGCAGAGCAGATGGGGACCATGCCCGCCCAGATCCTGGCCACCCTCACGAACTTGATCCCGAAACTGAGGGCCAGCGTGTCGAGGCATCGGATTACTCCCAGGGCCGCGTCGGATTTGGGCGAAAGTGCGATGGAGTGAAGCCAGGACGTGGGGGCGCGATAACCCCTGCAGCTTCCCGGCGCATCAAGCAGGTCGCGGCGCACTCGGGCCAGCGCATCAGCAATCTCTCCACGCAGAGCAGGACAGCCACCAGCAATAGTCGCCACGCACAGGATCGGCTCTTTGAGACGTCCAACTATCACGAGCACAACGAGAGAAACATTACAAGCACGAGCGGAAGCCAGCGGATTCAACGAAGCTGTCTTCGCCATCAGCTGGAACCAGTATCAAGCATGCAGATGCACCATGTTGAACCATCTCGTGCAGTACATATATATATATATATATATATATATATATATATATATATATCGGCTTCCCGTGTCGAGGCATCCCAGCAGAGCGCGGTTTCGCAACATATCTAGTCCAAATGCATTGCAAGCAGACCTTGCCGATGTGGGTCCTAGCGTCTCCGCTCGTTCAGCTCAGCCTCTTCGTAGATGATACCCTGCTGCAGTTGTTTCATTCGTGCCAGAAGCAACTTGTGACGGCGCTGCTCCACGGGCGCGCGCAGTTGCTTGCGGCCGTCAAGCGCGACCTGCAGTGCCAGGTCGTTGAAAAGAAGTCCACGGCCCTAGCCTCGTCCAGGGAAATCCACGGGCGCCTAGAGATCGAATTCGGTAAAAACGTTGGGCCACAGCAGAAGGCCCAAGCCGCCCCGAACCTCGGCATCGATTTCTGCCCGGGGCTAGCTCGCAGACAGGGCATCGGAAATTCAGACCTCAGAGCCCGACGTGCCAGGCTCAAAACGAGGGCCTCGCGGCTCGCCAGCATCAACAAGGCCCGAGGGGACACCGAGAAGGGTTACAGCACAGGCCTCAACCAGGCCCACTTCTACGGTTCGGAGGTCGTGGAGATCGACAACGTCGAGCTTCGCAAGTCGCAGTCGCTCTACCTGCAGATCGCGGGTCCAGGGGCCACCGCTCGTTGGGGTCTGGCACTGCGTGTCCTAGGCGGTCCCTGTTGGAGACCAGCAGTAGGATTTGTTCCACCGTGGAGCCAGCCTGTCTGGCGGGCGGCGACAGGCGCCGCATCGGGCGGTTTCCCCTTCCCAGAGCTGCGCCCCAATCGCCGGAAAGTGCTGGGCAGTCTTCCAGCTAAGTGGAACAGCAGTCGAGGGCCGTTTGGCGCCGCCTACCTGAGCCCCCAACGCATCCAGCGGGTGTTCGCGTCCCCGTTCGCCCCCCAGGACTTCGGGGGGAACCGGCACATCCTGGCCGGCGCATTCCCGAAGCTCTTCCAGGACCTCCTCCAGCAGTCTTGGGAAGGAAGGCCCCGCCCAGCACGCGGCCACCAAAATGGGCCTCGTAGGCGCCGCGCTCGACGACTCCATGGCCCAGAAGAGCCTCCTCTCAGCCGCCTTGACGAAAGTCCAGAAGACGACCCTCCTCGCCGTCCTTTGCCAGGCCAGTCGGACAAAAGTCAGGCCTCCGAGCTGCCTGCTACGAGCTGGAAGATGAGAGGTGCGCGCGCGGCGCTGAGTCAGTCGACCTACCGCGCCGGCTTCTGAGATGCCCGCTGACTGACGCCCATGGGACCAGCAGTTTTTCGCACGAGGAGCTGGGAACCCTGTCGAGCCAGGCCGGTTTTCCTTTGGCGTCGGGCTTCCACGTCGAACTTGATCTCGACATCGGGAACCCTGCGGGCCAGGGCTCGAGCCAGGCCAGGTCTTGGCCCGCGGGCCCAGAGGCCACGCCCGAAGCCAGCTTCGCTGGCAAAGTCTCCACGGACGGGTCTTCTTTGATGCCAGGTAGCAAGGCCCACCTCATTGCGGAGTGGGCGGCAGTCAAAACTAACGGAGCGGGCGAGGTCGTCGCCGCCCCAACTGGACAGGTAGGCCGAGGTCTCCCCCAATCCTCCCCCGCCGCTGAGCACCTTGCTGCGCTTGCTGCTCTGCCCCCCCCCCCTCTCGCATCACGGAGATCTCGATAGACTGCCGAGGAGTTTAAAATATTGTTGCGTCGGGGCCCAGCAGGAATAGTAGATGCTCGGGCATAGGCTCTCTCGCCCGAGCTACCATTGGCCGGCACCCACGCCTCAGACTACCCAAAGTCAAAGCCCACCAGAATCCCGACGCCGCGCCAGCTGGGCCCCCCGCATGGGCAGACATCGCGGGCAATCAAGGGGCCGACCGTTTTGCTGGCATCGCCTCGAGAGCGTTCGTTCGGCCCTCCGAAGGTGAGGTTGAAGCCTCTGCCACTGAAAGCAAACTCCTCAGTACATACATTATGTTTCTGGGCCGCGCCCTGCAGGATTGATCTCCTATAGGGCCCAGTGGCCCCGAGAAAGCGCCCCCCCCCTGCCAGTCAAGAGTTCGTCGCCGAACATTAGCGCGGGGGCCGTTCAAAACATCCGGCACCCCGCGCAGCCCAGTGCAATCCCGCCGCCCCCAGACCCACCTCGCCAGCAGCGAAGCGAGAGAAGGGCGCGTAGATGGGGGGCGGCGGGGAAGCGTTCTACGTGCATCGGCTGCCGAGACAGATCGGCGGCCAGGAAGGATATGCCGTGCGTGGGTTACGCTGCTCAACTCTCTTCGTTATGCGCATGCCCCCTTGGGCGTCGCCACCTTGTGTCGGAGGCTTGCCCGGGTGGATCTTTCATTCTCAGCTGCCCCGGGCGCGGGAAGTTCGCAGAATCTAATCCTCCGGGCCAGCGGGCGCAATGAAGTATTCGGCAGACCATGAGACGGAACCCGGCGGCACCTCTTCGAAGGCGGGAGGCGGCCCAGGAGCGCGTTCAAGGCGCCGCCGCAACTTCAGGCGCCAACGCCCCTGCACGCTTACTTCCTCCGACAACGGCAGGAGGCCCGCCCCCCAGACGAGGGAGAGGGTGCGGCGGTAGCAGCAGAGAGCTAACCAGTTGATCCCTCTTCAACCGCGCGACGGCCCCCCTCCCCCTCTTCCTCTTCTTCCTCCTCCTCTTCCTCCTCCTCCTCTCCTTCTTCTCCTCTCCCCTCTCTTGTTTATCCCCCCCCCTCTCCCAGTCGGCGTCGGAGCTCAAGCAGATTGAGCCCCAGCGGAGGGGGGATTTTCCTTCGCCCCCCACGCGACTGACGGACTCTGACAGCCACGGAGGTCGTTCTGCCGGGGCCAGGGGAGGAGAAGGAGGAACAACCAAACATAACGATCCCTACAGCCCTTCCGCTGCCGCACCTCCTGATCGATCCTCTCTGGAGTGACTGGGTCGCGTTCCGGTGATGTGCGTTTCTCGCGCCGCATCTCCCCAATTTTTGATGGGAGAAGCGGGCGCCACCTCGAGAGATAAAGACGAGCCAAAGTCGCGGGGGGCGGATGCACGGAAGTGCCAATGGTTTCACACGCCCCGGAACCCACTGTTTGTCGGGCAACTTCGGCAGAACGAGAGAGGGCGTAGGGGCCGCCGCCACAGGGCGCACACATGGGCGCCGACATCGAGGTGGACCACAGCGACGGCGAGGGGGGCGGGCAGACGGCAGCGGGGGAGTTTGGGGAGCTTGCCCGGCCCCCCCTTCCCCCCGCGCCCCGCGGGGCCCAGGGGGAAGAGCTGCCGGGGGAGTCCGCAGAGCCGCCTCGACTCCCCTCAGCGCACGCGCCCGCTCGGGCCCAGGAGCAGCCTGCCCCTGCCACAAGCGAGTCCAATCGTTTGACGCAGCTGTTCCACGAGGTAGAAGAACGACTGCGCACGTCGAATTCGATTGGCCCCGCTTCGCACTCGTTCGCAATCCGGCGAGCACAGTTGGACGGCGAAAATCCGGGGGGAGTTGGGTGCCCCGAGGTTCGGGGGCAGCTGGCGGGTGCCGATGAAGAACTTCGAGGATCCATGCCCGAACGCACGCGGTAATATGGCCCCCGGAGGTCGAAGCACCGCTGAACCGATGGAACCCGATCGGCCCTGCTTTGAATTCGTTTGTTCGCCGGAGGACGAGGATGGATGAACCTCGAAAGCCCATGGGCTCCCGCGGTGAGACGGGCGAGAAGGGGGTCTGGACAGCTGGAGGCCAACCCGATTGTTTGGCAATGCTGCCCCAGGAGATCGACTCTTATGTTCGCCAGAGAGAGGAGGTCTGAGAAGATGGATGCCCCGAGGTTCAGAGGCCACCGACTGGTGCCGACGACGAACTTCGAAAACCCATTCTCCGCGCTGATGACCCTGAGGAGATCGCAGCGATCCTGGGATTCTTCAGTTTTACAGCGACCCATGAAGGAAACACTAAGGGCGTCTTGCCAACAATGTGCACCGAAGGGGGGATGTCCATTGGAGAATTCGCTGAAGTACTAGAAAATTTGCTTCGCAGAGGGATTGTGCAGGCGCGGGGGAGGTGGAGACGGAGTAGGAAACTGAAGCAAGGGGACCGGCAAAATTGCCCAACAGGGCCCCCCCCTGACCTCCTTGCGGTTACAGACACAGCTGTTGAAGGGTCTGTCATCGAAGGGCGGGCGCGGAAGCGCAGCGGGCGAACTTTGGACGGCATCTATGACACTGCGTGGAACAATATTGGCCATTATTTTTCTGCGGATGAATTGCAGCACCAATTGGCAAACAGCGGCGCAGTCCGTACTTTGCCATAAGTGGAATGCGCTTTTCTTGAATGCTCTCCCAGGTCGGGAGACAAGTGCGCAACTGCTGCCACGTGAAGATGAAAGCGCAGGCCATTTTGCACACCTAAGTCGGAGACAAATACACATGCGCAGCCATTTTTTCTTTGGACGGAGATGCCGTGCGAATATTCTGCGCGCGCCGCATGTTTCCCCCCCCCCCCCCAGATTTTCATAGTTAGTGAGTGTGACTTTGCAGGAGACGATGAGATGAAGTGACGGGCGAGCCGGCTCGAGGTGAAGTAAACAAGAGCAGGGGTCGTGCATTTCTGAGAGCGTTTGGCGCGGGGGAAGGCGTCTGTCTCGGCGCAGGGGGCGCCGATCGCACTAGCGAGGGCATCTCGAAGTGCATGGTGCCCCCCTCTCTTCTCTTCCTCGGTCCTGTTATCCGCAGGATACAGACAGGAATATAGCTCGCGTATTAAAGCGGAGCTCAGGGACCCCCCCTTCTTGCGCAGGCACGCTCGCGCGCGCCACTGGCAACGCAGTGCCGGTGGCGCCGCGTCCCTCGGTTTCATCTGAGAGCTACTAACTGGTAGTACAGGGCCCCCATGCGAACGGGCCGCACGCTCGCCCGCGGTGGAGGAGGGGGGAGGCGAGGGCTTGGGGTGGGAAGGGCAGCGCGCGCGCCTCTGCGCGGGCCTTGGCAGCTCCCTCGATAAGGCGTCGAAGGGCTGTCCTGTCCTTGCTGCGTAACACTCACGCAGGGAAATTACGCATACGCTCTACACTGCACCTTCGCGGGCGCATTGACGTTGACCCCTCATGCGAATGTCCTGTCCTGTCCTCCTTCTCCTCCTCCTCTTCCTCCTCCTCCCCGTCCTCCTCTACCTCCTCCTCCTCCTGCTCCTGCTTCTCCTCCTCCTCCTTTTCCTCCTCCTCTCCCTCCTCCTCCCCCTCCTCCCCCCCTCCCGGCCCTTTCCCGTCTCCTTCTCCTCCCCATCCTCGTCCTCCTCCTCCTCGTCCTCGTCCTCCTCCT
>CAUYUJ010002130.1:0-35000 GCA_963575745.1 Prorocentrum cordatum
GTGGACTGCCTCGCTGGTGGCCTGGACGACGAGGAGGCGGCGTGCCGGCCGGCCCCCCCCGCCTTGCCTGCAGCCGTCTCCTCTCGGCAGGCGAGCTCCGCTCGAGATGCGAGGGCAGCGGCTCGGGGGAGAAAAAGATACGGATACGTGTTGTCCCCCCTCGTTTTCGGCCTTTCCTGGTCCTCCTGGGGAATCCTCGTTGTCACCGCTGGATTCGCCTCGAAATTCTGGTCAGAACGCACCCCAAGAGAGGTCCGGGGACAACACGTATCCGTATCTTTCCGCCCCCCCAGCGGCCATCAGGCAGTGGCGAGGCGCCCTGGCGTGCCTATGGTCCTACCAAGCGATGCTCTGAGAGCCTGTTGTGGTTTCCACGGCATGTTCTCAGAACCTTTCTGGTTGATGCTGTCTTGTTTTAACACATCGGCTCATGTTCTATAAGATCCTTGTTTTTGTGCTCCGAACTTTTTGTTGGGGTTCTGAGTGCACTTCGTGGTAGGACCATAGGAATGCCGGGACGGTCGGCTCCTGCTCAAGGCTGGGGCCAGCAGGAGCGTCTCGGCTGCCTCGCCACGGACCTCCGACCAGACTTTTGGCCCTGCCCGCGGGGTGGCCCGCCCGACACGCCGTACGGGTGCGGCGCCACGTCTGCGACGGCCGCCGGATGGTGCATCTGCACAGGCGGAGCCCGCTTCGGACCCCTAGCGTTATGTCGGGCGTGTCCCCCTACAGGGGGATGTTCGACGAAAAATCAAATACCCCCCAAAATAATCAAAACATAGTCCAAAAATAGTCTGGGGACTATTTTGTTTGGATTTTTTGGCCTTTTTGGGATATGAATGAGGTATTTCCCTTGTAGGGGGACACAGGCCCGACTTAACCCTGGCGAGCACCACGAGGCACCTGCAGTGCAGATCTTCCCCCCTCGACGGCATCAAACTCCACAAGTGCTTTTGTGGACCAGACGACAGTACCAGGACGTACCCCGCTCACTGAGCACAGCCTTCGTCGACGAGAGCAAGTCCATGGCCCCGCGGACACGGAGCTACCTACAAACGTCACTCGACGAAACCGTCCTTTTGACATAATGCCGGGCCACCATATCCACCCTGGCAAGGTGGTCGTCCGGGCCGTGGGTGAAGAGTTCAACCGCTAGGTGGCCGTCTCCTGCTATATGGGCAAGCCCACCACCAGGTGAAGCTCGTAGGGAGCTATGTCAACGCAGCATCCGTGGCGGACGACGCCGGGCTGGGCCTGGCGGCCACCGCTGAAGGGTGCGACGGGCTATCACCAGACTCCCACGTTTTGGACGGTTCCCCGAAGGCACCCGGGCGGTCAGGTCCCGCGTCACCAGCATGTGCACCATTGGCACCGACATACAAGTTCCCAGCCAGAGAGCCAG
The DNA here is from genome assembly GCA_963575745.1 of Prorocentrum cordatum. NCBI lineage: Eukaryota > Dinophyceae > Prorocentrales > Prorocentraceae > Prorocentrum > Prorocentrum cordatum. Next base: position 1,403 of record CAUYUJ010002130.1, read on the forward strand.
AAACCTCTACGTAGAGCGACATTGCCTTCGCGGCCATTCGGCCCAACGGAAGATCCTGCATGTCACGCTGGGCTCTCTACGCCGTCGTCGTCCCTGGGCACGCTATCGAGCTTGGTGATATAGCGCAAAGGGAACTTTTACTCGGACTCAGAAGACAGGTGTGGATAAACACCACTCTCAACACCATAGATAAACAGCTCCGAGCCCTTCCGCACGCCTTCCGAGGAGGAGGCCCAGTGGGTCGAGCGCGGAAGGCCGCTGCCCAAGTCGACTGGAGCTGGCTCACCTACGGCACGGTGAGCGACGACTGGGGCACCCCCCCCGTCATGGGTCCACCTGCGAGGAGGGATGTTCACACATATGCTCCGCGCGTCACAGAGAAGGTCCTTCTTGCGACGCATCCCAACCACCAGACACGACCCTGGGGACTCTGGCTGCGCACAGCTTGGGAGCTCGGTCTCCGCACCCATCGCCTCTACGCGGGTGGCCGCAACCGGAGAAAAGTCGAGGCTAGCACATCGGCCGGCCCAACCCTGCTGTGCAGATGGTGCAATCAAAAGGAAGGCAATTCTGTGTACGCCGTCTGCAGATGCCGATTCTGGAAGTCCGAGAGGGCGGCTCTGAAGACTATGGCCCCCGATCAGCAAAATGGCGTGACCTCCCGCCGCGCAGAGCAGACGCTGCGGCCGTATTGGAGGAAGACCCCCAGCTCTTTGGATCTCCAGGCCGCCCTCGCCGAGGGCGCGCTCCCGCAGCCCCTTCCGCGGCCGACGCCAGAGGGCCCTGCAAGCGACCCCTCCTCCTCCACCTCCTCCACCTCCTCCTCCTCCTCCTCCTCCTCCCCCCAACATCTCTGCAGAACTTGAGCGTTCAGCCAAGATGGTTGCGCAGGCTCCAAGCGTCTGGGGGGAGCGCTTCGCTCGGGTTTTTTTCCCTGACCCAGGCTTGTGCGCGTCTTGGCCGGAGTTTGACCAACAGTGGGCGCTGCGAGGAACGGGGATTGATCTTCCTCTTCTTCTGGAGGGCGGGTTCGTCTTCACAGACGGTTCCGGCTTGAATGGCATGTTCCCCACGCTGCGATCTTTTGGTTGGGCCTGTGTTTTCTACTCGGCTGACCGAGTCTTCTTGGGAGCGATCTACGGGGTCGTTCCTCCGGAATTCTCGGTATCATTTTCGGCCCGAGACGGGGAATCTTGTTCTGTCCTCACGCTGTCGCTCCATGCGTTTGGGTCGTTCAGCGTCTTTTCAGATTGCAAAGCCACGCTATCGTGTTGCACCTGTCAGCAGAAGGCCACGTCCGTGGCCAACCCTCGAGCCCACATATGGCGAAGAGTTCACTCGCGCGAAGACTTTGCTCAGCGGAGGTTTGAGCATGTAAAAAGTCATTGCAGCATGAGACATGTCCGAGACGGGATTTTGTCTCAGTTCGAGCTCGAGGGCAATCAGAAAGCTGACCACTAGGCCAAGCTGGGTGCCAGCCATGGTGCTGAAGCGGAGTCTGATGTGCTGTTTGTCGAAGGCTGCTTGGAAGTGGCTCGCCAAGCGTGCAGATTTGGAGCCAGAGTGGCCACCAGGATGGTTGATCTGGGACTCCAGGACCATCAGGGTCTCGACGCGATTCGTTGGATCGACTTGGGCACCATTGCTGATAGCTTCTCGGCTTTTTGTATCGACGAGGCCTACCGTATTGACGCCGAGGCCTCACCCGATCCCCCTGGTCCCTCTTCCTCTCCTCCTGCTGACCCGCCTGCTGCTTCTGCTGCTGCTCCGGGGAGCCGGGTGGAGGCTGAGGGTCAGGGGGCTGCTGAGGACGTCGACGCCGAGGTTTTGGAGGACGAAGGTTTTGGTATGGGGGAGCTCAGGCCCTGGCGCGTCCTGGACCACGCAGTGTTGGAAGCTGGGGTCCCAGGTACAGAGCCGCTTTTTTTTCGCACGTCTTGCTACCATTCCGCAGCTGCCACGAAGCAGAGGGGCCTGTGCAAGCCTTGCAAAGGTCGCCGGCGGCTGAAAGGAGGCTCGCTGTACACGGTTCGGAAGCGCCTCAGAGACAGGATCCATCCGTCGGATTTTTCTGTGGCGCTGGATGAGCCCAAGACCCCCTCCGAGGCCACCCGTGCTCGATGGTCCGGGCATTTCGGAGTGGACATGGAGGGGCCAGGTAGCAGCCCCTGTCGACTGCCCCCATTTTCGCGGCCAGAGGCCACCTCGCGTCTCGACTTCCAGGCTTGTTTGAAAGCTTTTGGTTTCGAGGATCGTACCCAAGCAGAAGCCCTGGGAACCAGAGTCGTGCTGGCCAGAGCCGAGGCCGCGTCCGACGAAGTCGTCGGCTAAGTGACGGGGGTGGGGTCGTCCGGTCGGGGGCCCGCTGCGGGGGATGGAACCTCGCCGCGGGCCTGACAAAGATCCCCTCGGATGGGCGACCCCACCCAATTTTCCTCTCTCCCCCCGGACCTCTCCCTCTATGGGCAGTGAACCTCCTCCTCCCCCTCCCCCTCCCCCTCCCCCTCCCCCTCATCCTCCTCCTCCTCCTCCTCCTCCTCCTCCTCCTCCTCCTCCTCCTCCCCCTCCTCCCCCTCCTCCTCCTCACGCCGACGAGCACGGGGGCCGATGGGCCTGCGCTGCCATCGATGGAGCCGGCTCCCACCATTCCCGCCCCCGCTCCTCGCCAGGGCGGGTGCAGGTGTGCACTGCGGCCCTGACCATCGCCTCAACCACTCTGGCTGACCCTCCTCCTCCTCCTCCTCCTCCTCCTCTTCCTCCTCCTCCACCGTCCTCCTCCTCCTTTCTCTTTCTCCTCCTCCTCCTCCTCCTCCTCACCCTCGCTACTATCTCCCTCACCTCCTCCTCCTCCTCCTCCTCCTCCTCCTCCTCCTCCGCCTTCCTCTTCCTCCTCCTCCTCCTCCTCCTTTACCACTCCTCCTCCTCCTCCTCCTCCTCCTCCTCCTCCTCCTCCTCCTCCTCCTCCTCCTCCTCCCCCTCCCCCGGTCCCCCTAATACCCTCCTCCTCCACCTCCTCCCCTCCTCCTCCACCTCTCCTCCCACCCCTCCTCCTCCTCCTCATCCTCATCCTCATCCTCATCCTCTTCCTCCTCCTCCCCCTCCTCCTCCTCCTCCTCCTCCTCCTCCTCCTCCTTGGTCTCTCAGGCGTCGGAGGACGAGTGGTTGAGCCGAGACATTCGCCATGCTGTATCTCGTCGCCACGGCTGAGCGGCCCGCTGACTTTCGCGTTGGCAAGCAAGCTGTCGTCGACGGGTTCGAAGACACCCTCAGCAGTAAACCACCGCCTCGCCTGGGCGCTCAGGCTGGCTGCTGGCTTACGATCCACCGGTTCTGTCAGGCCAAACCAGACGTGTTGAGAACCCTGAAGGTCGAAAGTCCTGTGGGCGAGCAGGGCATAAACGAGGAGCGTATCGCGCCAGTCGCCGGGGCTTTCATCACCACGCTGATGACTTCGCCACTGCCGGCGCACGCCTCCACAGCCTACGACAGAACCTCGCCGACGCCGCCAAGTGGCGACATCAATGCACGACCGTTCTGCACAGCGCGGCTGTCGCCAATTACGCCCGACGTCACCAGGCGCTTCGCTTGCACGACAGAGAGGAGGGCTACTCTACGTCGGCACTCAGCAAGATGAAGCCAAACCTGTTCACCACAGGACAAGGCGGGCACGAGCCACCAGATTCATCAGGCGGCCCCGACCAAACCGACGATCCACCATGACACGACCACTTCGATCACCTCGATGATCCTTGGTCGGGCTGCTTGACGACTTCGACGGAGAGAAGAGCGACCCGCTCGGGCTAGGCGCCTCGATGAATGACAAGTGGCGACGATTGTCAAGTGTTCCCCACAGTTATTCAGCAGAGACGGCCTCAGCAACCGCGATGACCTGCACGACGCGAGCCAGGCGGCCGGTCTGAGCAAGCCGCTCACGGTCGACAAGACCAGGCCGCCGTCCCCAGGCCCCACCACCACCAATCCAGCTCCTCCTCCCACCACCAACCCAGCTCCTCCCGCCACGGACCGCCGCTGGCACAGGGCTCGGCATTCCCAGCATTCAACGGCCTGACCTCTGGCATTCCCTCACGCAGCACCTCTCCGCGGCATGTCGGCAGCCTGATAGTGACCGCGAGTCGGTTCCCATCGCGAGTGGCAACGCGTGGCGCCATCGAGCCAAGCGCCTCGCCCATTCTCTCTAGGTGCGGCCAGGAACAGTCCGTTCCTCTGCTGGACAGGTTCCACCGAGCACGAGCTTTCTGGGACGGCCTCCAGCAGGCCCTCAGACCTGCGTCCTCCGTTGGGGCGGGCCTCCAGGATCATTTCCAGGCTCTCTCTGCTGCTCAGCGCGCGGCATACCAGTGCTGGCGCCCCTCCCTTCCCATTGGGCTCCGTGAAGTGTTGGCTCCTGCTCCGCTGCCCTCCTCCCGGGCCGCCACGGGGGATGCCCCGGGGCGGCGCCGCCACGGTCAGGGCGCCGTGTGACGTACGCCAAAGCGTGTGGGCAGCGGGCGTCTTTCTGTTTGCGGGCGTGCAGAACGGGGCGAGGCTCGTCCTTCTCGCCACGCCCCCCTCTGCTTTCCAGTCGGGGCCCCCAACGACCGCGCCAGGGGGCAGGGTAGTCTCCCCACCCCTGATCGCACACACGGCACCTCCCGCCACATGAAGTTGGCGCGGAGGGCGCTAGCAGCCCTCGCGCCCGACGGGCTCCGGCCCGCCGAACTGTCGCGCTCTCTCTCTCTCTCTCTGTTTTTCTTCTCGTCTCTCTCTGTCTCTCTTTTATCTTTCTTTGTGTTGTTCTCTCTCTCTCTCTCTTTTTCTCCCTTCCCCATAGATGTGTATATATATAGTCCCCAATTTCCCTCTTTTTCCTCTCCCAATCACCGTTTCTCAACCTCTCCTCTTCCCTTCCTCCCCTCCTCCGCTCCTGCTCTCCTTCCGCTCTCCCCTCGTCCCTTGCCCTCCTCCCTCTCCCGCGCCTGTCCCATCCCCCTGCCATCCACTTCCGCTCGCTTCTCTGCTCTTTCGCACTTTGCCCTTGCATCCGGGGGGGGGGGAGTGGGGAGATGCGAGGCGGAGCAGCATGTGGCGCCGTCCCTGGATCGCCGCCTGAGGAAGCTGAAGGAGGACCCGGCGTCGTCTTTGGAAGGGGAATGGGGCGGAGGAAGAGGGGCGGACGGACCCGTGAAACAGGCGCCTTCCGCACGATTCTCGGTTTCCCCCTTGCTTCCAATTGCGCACGATTTCTCCTTCGCGGAATTCGGGAGCTGAGTGCTTGTTTTGTGCCCTCTGTTGGGTCTCCTATGGCAGGGGGAGGCGGAGGATGGAATCAGAGGTGGGGGCGAGGCGAAGGGACGAGGGGGGGGAGGTGGAGGCGGACGTTGGTGGGGAGCGGGAGCCGGCGGCAGGAACACGCCGCAAGCCTGCCCGAGGCGGAGCGGTCGGCGGTTCTCGCCACCGCGTGGCGCCGCGCCCAGCGCACCCAGACCCCCGACGTAATGATTTTTTCATTACGTCGACCCCCAGAGGTCCCGACCCTTTCCTCATGACCGGCTTTGCATCCTGAGTCGTTTTTTGACGCTCCCGAGGTCCGGTGAGGGCCCCCGGAGGCCGAAAATGAAGGAGAACCTCCCGTCATGATTTTTTCACTACTCGAGGGGGTCTGCGCACGCTGGTCGTCGGCAGCGCGGGGACGATCCGCAGCGCCCGCGGAGCGCCCCAATGGGGGGGGCCGCAGGGCGCCCGCGCAGCGCGGCTTTCCCGCGGCAGCTGCCGCATGGGTCGGGCGGCGACGGCGCCCTTCGCGGCGGCAGCCCACGACCAGGCCCACCGCCAGCGCGACCACCCACTCCTCCTCCTCCTCCTCCTCCTCCTCCTCTCCTCCTCCTCCTCCTCCTCCTCCTCCCTCCTCCTCCTCCTCCTCCTCCTCCTCCTCCTCCTCCTCCTCCGCGGGCGACGGCGCCCTTCGCGGCGGCGGCCCACGGCCATGCCCACCGCCAGCGCGCCCGGCGGCGGACTCCCAGAACCCGGCCACCAACCACCTCGACCACCCCAGACCCCCTCGAGTAATGAAAAAATCACGACGGGAGGTTTTTCGCTATTTTCGGCCTCCGGGGGCCCTCGCCGGGCCTCGGGAGCGCCAAAAAACGACTCAGGACGAGAAACCGGTCCCGGGGAATGGGTCGGGACCTCTGGGGGTCGACGTCATGAAAAAATCATGACGTCGGGGGTCTGGGAACCCGGCCACCACCTCGACCACCCCTGAGATCCTGGCGCTGCATTGTTTTCACACCGGGCGTTTTCGCGCAGTTTCGGGCCCCGCGACCCTCGCAGATCGACCCGGCTCGAGGCCTCATGCAAAAGATGGGGTCTGGGGCTCCGGTGGTGATTGTTCGCGATGTTTCAGTTCCTTTTTGCAGCATCGGACCTCAGGGACCAGGACCATTACGACCACAGCGTCCACCACGGCTGCCGCGACGCCTGGCCTGGCCGCTGCGCGACCACCCGTGGCACGGCCACCGCCTCGACCACCACGACCATCACGACCACCGGGGCCACCACGACGACCCCAACCGGAGCGCCAACCACCACGGCACCTACCGCGACGTCCACGACGGCCACGGATGACGACGCCCCGATGACCGCCCCACGCCCCCCGCCTCTTCCCCCCCTTCGCCGGGCCCTCCTTGCATGTTGCTTGCCATTAGTGTCTGCCACTCTCTCCCTCGGGTCTCCTTCCTTTCTTCCCCCCCAGGGGCGGCAGGTTAACTGTGCCGTTCGACCCTTTCGAGATCTGGGGCGTTTCGCCCGCAGACTCGTGGAGGTTTTTGACCGTTGTTATGCTTGTGACCACACACGCCGAGCCCTGGTGGACACGCGCCTCAAAACTGGGTGCGTGCCGGGGCTGCGGAATTTGCGAGGGAGGGAGGGAGGTTGGGAGGGAGGAGGAGGGAGCGATGTCGAGAGGGAGCAGTCACTGGATATTTGTTCAGAAGTAGAGACCACATGAGAAGCTGTAGCCCACACCGTCAGAGGAGACTTGGAAAGGTGTGGACTCGGGAGGGATCACCAGGAGTGCACATGCCGCCCGACATCGCGCGATGTTGAGAGATCTTGCCATCTATGCTGGGTTTGCTCTGGTCCCCGTCGTGCTCGGCCCCCTTTGACCTTCCGCTTCTGATCCTCGTCCTCGTGGCCTTCGTCGTCTTCGTAAGCATCCTCTCCTCGTTCTCCTCAGCCCCCCCTCGCTCGACTCAGCACTGGCGTTCTTTAACGTAGCGGTCGAGATGCAGTTGTTTTTGCGTGTGTGTTGTCCTGCGCAACGGGGGGTGGATTTGCTGCCTTTTGATTCCGCAAGGAGGTCAACAGTGTGCGGGGGCCTCAGCTTGCGCCCAATACGTCATGATTGATCAGCGTTGTCTGCTCGTGCATGCGTTCCGGGGCACGATGTCGTTTCAATCCATACCGCACTGGCTGGCCGCTGCCATCCTCCACGTGCACGCACGTGCTTGCAGCGAGTGTTCTGCTTGCCTGACTCTGCGATCCTCGTGAATGGGAGGGGTCCGCAGGGAATGCCGACAACTTTCTTTCAAGCCAAGACTTGACATCAACATTCGGGAGACGTCAGCGCTCACAGGAAGCAGGCCAGTCACGAGTGCCCCGCAGTGAAGCTGGCAGGGGCCAGCCGCACAGATCTGGCACATCCCCGTAGCTTTCTCCATCTCTCTTTCTCTTTCTCTCTCTCTCTCTCTCTCGCTTTCTCTCCCGAGTTGTCCTTATTTGTTTCGTTGTGTTGGCTTCCCATATCGCACAATCACTCGTTCTCTTTTGTTTGTTTGTTCTCTCTCTCTCTCTGTCTCCCTCTCTCTCTCACTCAGTGACTATATATATGTATAATATATATATAAATATGCATATGTGTGTGTGGTCCCTCTCTCTGTCTGTCTCTGTATGTGGATATGTGTGTATGTGTCTTCTTCTTCTCTCTCTCTCTCTCTCCCCCTTTCTTACGTTCTTTATTTATTTCTCTCTTCATCTCTCTGTCTTCCTCTTTCCCTCGCTCTTTGTAACTATATATTTATTCATCTGCATGTTTCTATATCTATACGTGTGTATATACATATATATATATATGTATCCCTCAACCTTGCACGCACGAGCTATCCCTTATTACTAAGGGAGTGGGTTTGTCGGTCGGTTTGGTGGCTATGTTGCCGCCGTCGCCGCCCCGTCGCCGCCCCGTCGCCGCCCGTCATCTGGGCATGCCTGTCGGTCTGGCCCGCTATGTTGCCGCCGTCGCCACCGCATCGCCGCTTCGCTTCGTCGCCGCCCGTCGTCTGAGTCAGTATGTCGGTCTGGCGGCTATGTTGCCGCCGTCGCCGCCGCGTCACCACCTCATATTGCACAGCATATTTACATACATACATATACACATATATATATATATGTATATATAAATCACCGCCGCATACATTGCACCACTTGGGCTGCACCGCAATGGTATCACACAAGTTGCACCACATAGCTTGCACAGCATCGATTGCACCGCGCAGATTGCACCACATAGCTCGCACACCATACATTGCACTACACAGAGCGCACAACTTAGATTGTGCCGCGTAGATTGCATCACATAGATTGCAACACACATCTTGCACAGCATGTGGTGCACGATATAAGCTGCACCACTTTTCGGCTGCATTACATCGCGTGCACAGCATAGACTAGACTGCGTATGATGAACCACATTGGTTGCACTACATATACTGCACCACGTGGACTGCAACACATCGATTGCACCGCATAGGTTGCATCACCTAGATTGCACCATGTACATTGCCCCTCTGCGCCACATTGTTTGCACATTATACATTGAAACGCATCTATTGCACCACGTGGGTTGCACAACACATATGGCACTACATAGGGTGCACACCATATGTTGCACCACAGCGGTTCGCTATTCTCAAAAGTAGTTCGGATCTACCATCACCACCCCCGCCCCATCCCCCGAAGGCCCGCGCGCGCGTCTTGTCTTCCCGCACCGCTTCTCCCCTTCTCGTTTGCACTCCTCGTCTCGCACGGCGCCCCCACTTGCGTTCCCTTCTTCACAAAGAGCGTTTGTGACATTCGGAGTGGCAACGTTTGCAATAACGCGAAAGCAACACGTGTCCAACGAGTAGCGCATTTTCTAGCATGTTGGATTCCAGGCAGTTCTATGCCATTGAAATTCAGTTTGGAATAGGCGCCCTACTTGAGCCCTAGGTGCTCATGCAGTCTCGTCGACTCTCCCGTATCGGTGCAGCGCGCTGCCTCCGCACTCGCAGACGGCTCCGTAGCGGCCCTCCAGATCCAAAGCAGCACTGCAGAGCTCTCACGGTTTGGTTCGTGCAAGTGGCCCCTCTCCCTCTCTATCACTCTCTCGCTTCATCCTCGTCCATGTCCGTGTCCCACCTTCCGCTTGCCAGTTGCGCTCTTCCATGTATGTTTCATGCTCCTTCCTCCGAGGCACTTCCTCTCGGATCGGCCTCCGAGGTCCAGGACTCTCGCTGAGAACCTTCACCACGTCGTCGAGGCGAGTGTCGGCACGGCCGTTGCGACGTATCTGGAGCCTGGTAGTCGTCGTCGTCGTCGTCGTCGTCGTCGTCGTCGTCGTCGTCGTCGTCGTCGTCAATGTCGCCGTTGCAGTCGACGTCGCTAAGGAGGAGCTGGAGAAGGAGGAGCACGAGGAGGAGGAGGAGGAGGAGGAGGGCGACGAAGCGGAGGAAGAGGATGAGGAGGAGGGGGAGGAGGAGGAGCAGCAGGAAGAGGATCGAGGAACATCGAGGATAATCGAGGAGGAAGAGGAGGAGAAGGAGGAAGAGGAGGAGGAGCACGACGAGGAGGATGAGGAGGAGGAGGAGGAGGAGGATCGGATGCCGCCGGCAGAAGCAGGCCCAGGCGAGCCTCTCCAGCGGCCCACGCGCGCAGGCCTCTTGCTGCTCTGCGGCCAGCCGTGCGCGCCCCTCTCCGACCGCACGGGGCTGCACACCGAAGCTGCGCCACAAGGGCGCCCTCGAGGGCGCGAAGTTATTCGCGCTTCGCGCCTCGCGTTGCGGCTCCGATTCTTCCTGATCCTCCTCTTCTCATTTGGGAGGCGGCGCGAGAGCGCGAAGTTATTCGCGCAGCGCGCAGCGCGCAGCGCGAAGCGCGAAGTTGGGAGCCCTTGCGCCACATCATCCCCGCGAGCGGCGCGGGGGACAGGGAAGCAGCTTGCGGTGTTCCTGCGTCGGACGTTCCCGCCGGGCGGCCAGCGCCGGGAACTGCCAGGGGAGGTTTTGGATGGGAATGCTGTGCTCCTCCTCCTCCTCCTCCTCCTCCTCCTCCTCCTCCTCCTCCTCCTCCCTCTCCTCCCCCGCTCGTCCTCGTCGGCGGATTCACGGAGTTGATCAAAACTCCTTTCAACGCTTGGTGCGCGCCAGGTCGTCTTCGGAACGCCACCGGCCCGCGTGTCGCCTGCGCTCTCGCGGGTGTTGGCTGCATGCATCATATGCGGTAGGTTTGCGTCGTGTCGACCAGCGGCGACCCCAGCGCGGGCGTTCAAGGTTGAACGCCGCCGGCGACCCAGAATCGATCGATGTTGAACGATCGGACGTTGCGCCAGCAGCCAATCGTTCAAGGTTGAACGATCCAGCGCGGTGTCGGGAACCAACGCTGGGGTCGGCACGACACGAACCTGCCGTACTTGAATGCCCGAGGTTTGTGGAGCTTGGTATTTTCCTCCCCCATCTTTCCAGTTCGTTTATTGTATACCGACCAGAGGTAAGTGGTTTGGAGCCACGAGGGTAAAACGGTGCACGGTATGTCGTTGTGTGCCCATCTCCGCGGATGTGCTCGTCTCGGTGATGTTATGTTTTCATGTGTGGCTTCATGCATCTCATGCTGTTCGCGATCGGCCCCGATCGAATAGGATCGCCGTCGCACAGGCGCGACTGCAGCAGGCAGTCCGCAGGAAGTCAGGTCTTGTGGAGCTGCGCGGCTGCCCGCCTCGCCCGGGCGCGTGGGGATGGAGGGATCCTGCCGGGCAGTGACTTCGGGTCGGGTCGGCCTAATTCCCTTCCTTCCCCAGCCCAGTGCACTCCTCCTCTTCTTCCTCCTCCTTTTCCGCTTCCTCCTCCTCCTCCTGCTCCTCCTCCTCCTCCTCCTCCTCTGGCGTCCCCGACGGGCGGCTAGTGCAACCTCGTCCCCTCCGACCCCCTGCGGCATGCGCTCCCCATGCCCCCCCCGCTGGCCTGCGAGGAAGAGGTGGGGAGGTGGTTAAGCTCGCCCTCCCGCGTGCGGCCCTGCACTCGAAGGCAGCCGATGCGGAGCTTTCTCGAGAATGCAGCCGATGTTTGAGCTTTAGTTGCGGGTGGGCGTCCCCGATGAGCAGCTCGCCAGTAGGCCACAGGCTTTCGCAGGGTGGGGGGGTGGGGGGCCGCGAGCAGGGCTGGCTGCGCACAAGCGAGGACGGGGTACGTTTAGAGGCTTCCCGGGGGAGCCGCCGCACCAAGCCCGAAAGAGTCCATCTTGCGGAACACTGCGATAGCATGCTCGCTTCCCGCTCAGGGGTGCCCCCTAACCCAGATTCGATCGGCTCTGGAACCGACAGCGGGCATGGGGTGAGGAGGGGGTGATCGACAGCGAGGCGGTCCTCGATGGAGGAAGATCGACAGGTCCTCCGTGCTCGGCACCGCGACACCGCGGCTATACGTCACCCCCCGGTTTCGGTCGCAACAGTTTCACAGATGGAGGGGGGTGGTTTTCAAAATGTGGCTCCCGCCGTGTTAGACATGTTCAAGAGCTTCACGGATGGAGGGCGGGTCGTTTTCAGCATGTGGTTCTCGCCTCAGCGCCGCGTACATGAGTTTTGAATGTGTGCAAGAGTTTCACGGATGGAGGACGGGTGGTTGTCAAAATGTGGTTCTCTCTTTAGCGCCACGCACGTTCGCTTTCAAACTTTGCAAGAGCTTCACAGATGGAGGGCGCGTCGTTTTCAACATGTGGTTCTCGCTTTTGCGCCGCGCACAATCGTATTAAAATGTTGCAAGGGTTTCGCAAGCGGTGGGCGGGTGGTTTTCAAAATGTTGCTTTCGCCTTCGCGCCACGCACATTTTTTTCAAAAAATGCAAAGACTGTACGGATCGAGGGCGGTTCGTTCTCAAAGGTGGCTATCGCCGTAGCGCCGCGCACATTCGTTTAAACCATGTACAGGGTTTTCACATGTTCTCCTGGTTTGCGTGCCAGAGCGTTTTTTGTTGAATGGCTCATGCGTGTCAGGGCGCAAGGGTTACGTTGATTCGCGGTGTTGAAGTCCCAGGAATGGTGCCTGGCACGATCAGGATCGCCAAGACGCACCAGTCAGGTCAAATCGTGGCGTCGAAGAGTCCTGAGACTGGTGTTTCGGCACGCTTCCGGACTTTCACACGGATGCCCCCCCAAGGGCTCAATTCCCTCAGTGGAAATGAACCCTTGTAGGGGCCTGCGAAGAGGGATGTCGTCCTCCTCCTCCTCCTCCTCCTCCTCCTCCTCCCTTCTCCTCCTCCTCCTCCTCCTCGTCCTTTTCCTCCCTCCTCCTCCTCCTCCTTCTTTTCCTCTTTTTTTCCTCCTCCTCCTCCTCCTCCTCGTTTTTATCCTCCTCGTTTTTCTCCTCTCCCTCCTCCTCCTCCTCCTCCTCCTCCTCCTCCTCCTCGACCCCGCCCGCGCGCGGTGGCACGAACGGCCGCCCCCTCCCCCTGCCCGCCGCAGGAGGAGCACGGCGCCCCCCCCCGCGCCCCGGCCGCCCTCCCGGAGGGCCCGGGGCCCCTGCCAGGCGCTGCCGCCCGCCCGCCCGCCGCCCGCGGGGGGAGCCCGCCGCCCTGCCGCCCGCTCGCCCGGCTGCCGCTGGCGCTGCCGCTCGCCGCCCGCCCGCTGCCGCCGCCCCCCGCCGCCCTTGAGATCCTGGTGTGGCAGATTTTTCTTGCGCCGGGCGTTCTCGATAGGCCTCTATCTACATAGAGATATATAGATATATACATTTAAATTATATATATAGAGAGATCTAGATAGACTGGCAGTATAATATATATATATATAATATATATACATTACATACATACTATATATATATATATATATATATTATATATATATATATATTTTATGTATGTATAGTTATATGGATATGTATGCCTATACATATATATATATGTATATATATAATTCCATTTCGGGCCCCGGGGCCCTCGCAGATCGAGCCGGCTCGAAGATGGCGCGGAAGGAGGGGGTCCGGGGCTCGGGTCGTGCTTTTTCGGGAGGTTGCAAGTTTTGAGCAGCGTTGGATCTCAGGGGGCGCCGATGCCCTCCGAGACATGATCGCGTCGTGGAACAATCAGGACGGAGGGTTGTCTCAGTTTTCGGCCTCTGGGGGCCTTCGCCGGGCCCTGGGCCTGTCAAGAAACGACTCGGGCTGAAGAGCTCGCCCCTGGGAAGGGGTCGGGACTTTCCGGGGGTCGGGCGGTAATGGCGGGTGACCCACATGGGGGTGAAGAAGAAGGCCCTGAAGGGGCCCTTCAGTCCCATAAGGGGGGCCAGCGAAAAGGGGGTTGTGCAATAGATTTGGTGCAATCGAGTTGCGGGGTTGCAGCAGATGTGGGGTGTGCAATACATTCCGGTGCGCAAGTGTATCGTTGGATTTTCGCGTGCAGTGCACTAGTTGCAATGCAATGCAATGCAAGTCTACGGCGCAATACATTTGCGATACACTTGCCCCAAGTCTGGAGGAGGAGGAAGAGGGGGAGGAGGAGGAGGAGGAGGAGGAGGAGGAGGAGGAGGAGGAGGAGGAGGAGGAAGGGGAGGAGGAGGAGCACCACCCCGTTTTCAGCCAGACCCCCTTTTGGAGTCACGAGGATCACAGGGCCCCTTTGGGGCACCAGCTGTCTCCAAAAGGAGCCCTACGGGGCCCCTTTCGGGCTCTTTAGGTTCTGCCCAATGGCCACCCGCCCGACGGCCGCGCACTGAAAACATCAGGACGCCGCCATGCCAGGGCTGCCCCTTGTTTTTGTGCCTTGGCCGCCTGCCGGCGGCGCGCCGCGCGGGGAGGTCCAACGTGCTCCCTCGTCCTCGGCTCCCTGGAGGTTCTCCAGCCTCGCGGTGCTCTCTGGCAGCTGCGCCTCGCCGAGAGTTCCTGGGGTGCCCGGATGGTGCCCAGGGTTATGATGTGCCAACCTACTTTAGCCTCGACCGCCAGCAAGAACCTCGAACACCAAGAAGGTACCGAAGCTGGGGGGTTTTCACGGGTCGGACTCGGGGAGGTCGTTCGACACTGTTTCGATATTGTTCTGGGTGCTCGAAACTACTTCTGTCGGGGGAGCGTAAGACCCGGGTTTGCCAGGACTCGGGTTCGCCATCGTTTTTTGACGACCGCGCCTCGGATTTTGACGAGGAGGAGTTTCGTGGGATGTCTGCAGCGGGAGGCCTCGTCAAAATGCAGGCTCGGCCTCGTCATTTTTTTGACGACCTCGTCGGGGATTTCCGAGTCCCCTGTACCCAGGTCTTACGTCCCCCTGATTCTGAGAGGTGGTCCTTCAGCACGATGGGAGCAGCAGAAGCCCAGGGTCCCGAGGCGTGCCCCGAAACAGCGAGACCTCGGCGGCGCGCCGAGGGGGCTACTACTACTACTACTACTACTACTACTACTACTACTACTACTACTACTACTACTACTACTACTATTACTACTACTACTACTTACTACTACTTACTACTACTACTAACTACTACTACTACTACCTACTACTACTACTACTACTACGACTCCTACTACTACTACAAATACTACTGCTAAGTCCAAGGGGGCGGGTCTTCTCGGAAGGCGCCTGGGCTCCCCAAAGGCCCTCCGGCCTTCGGAGAAGCCCCTCCCCAGACCCCCCTCGAGTAACGAACAAATCGTGACGGGAGGTCTTCCTCATCTTCGGCCTCTGGGGGCCCTTGCTCGGGGCCAACTCGGGATGAAAGACCGGTTTCCGGGGAATGGGTCGAGATCTCTGGGGGTCGGCGTCATGAAAGATCGTGACGTCGGGGGTCTGGGTCTGGAGGCCCTCTGGGCCTCTTGAAGAGGCCCGCCCTCTCTGTCTTCGGCCCTGGGTGCGCCGCCGAGGTTTCGCCTCCTTGGTGGGCCCATCTCGTTTTATCCTCTGGCGACGGCGGGCGATTCCGGGGAGGGGGGGAGGGGAAGGGGGGAGCGCGCTGGTGACGTCACCATCTGCGCCGGCGCCGCCTGGGAGCCCAGCGGTTCCCAGACGGCGTCGGCGCGGATCGTGACGTTCTCAGGGGCAGGGGGGATGGGCGACCCTGGTGACATGCTTTATCGCGTAAATTTGTATCACATGATGTTATGTGAGTTTGTTTCGACCAGTCGTTGGTCCCCAGCTCCTCTCATTGCACGCTGCGCCTCAACGAGTTCTCCCTTCTCCTACTTATCATCTTCCTTCGTCTTCCTCCCCCCTCCCCCTCTTGTCCCAACTGCATTGTCAATCGATTGTTCAGGCCACGGATGGTAGCATTGTGCAGGTGCCTATTGCAGGTCGGTGTTTGCGGTGCTCTTTTTTTGTTGGAAGACGTCCTTTTAATTCGCAATGCGGTTATGTAGCCCATGGAGTTTTGCGTTGTAGGTTATACACAGACGTACAGGTATGCATACATGCATGCAAGACGCACATGCGTACACACCTACACACGCACCCATACACACCTCCATACATCCATACATACATGCATGCATACATGTATGCATACAACCATACAGCTATACATGCATACATACATCCGTAGATGAATGCATACATGCACGCATGCATGCATTCATACATGCAGACATACCTACATATCTACACACCCACACACCAACATACCTACAAACATTCATACCCACGCACATGCATACCTAGACACCTACCGATCGACGTACCTACATACATACACACTTACATACTTACACACATACATACACACATACATGTACATACATATATATATACATATTTAGACATGTATATGCATACAGGCATACACATAAGCATACACACACGCATACATGCATGCGTAAACGCACGCTCTACTACACACATGCATACACACAGACATACATATTTACATCTATACATACATACATGCATATACACGTCCATACGTATACATATATATATATATATATATATATATATATATATATGGTCGCCCCCCCCCCCCACCACCCCCCAACCCACCAAAACCGCAACTCCAATATTGATCGTCTCCTCCTCCTCCTCCTCCTTCCTTTTCAGGGAGAGGTTGATTGCCAGGTGTTGGCCCACAGACCCTGTGAAAACATCGATAATCCAGATACTGTTGAAGGTTTTGGTAAGGACACCCGGTGAAAAACACAGATAATCCAGATACTGTTACAGGTTTTTGTAAGGAAACCTTGTGAAAACACAGATAATCCTGATAATTCTCGTTTTTTTGACGACGGGCGTCCCTCCCCCTGCTCCGTCACAGCTCCACGCCCCCCCCCCCCAGTGACAATGCGCCAGGCAAGAACACTTGTGACAAACTCAGGTATTTCTGATATTTGGACAACTCTTCGTAAGGAAACCTTGTGAAAAAAAACACAGATAACCCAGATAACGTTGAAGGTTTTGGTAAGGAAACCCGGTGAAAACACAGATAACCAAAATAATGTTACAGGTTTTGGTATTGAAACCTTATGAAAACATAGATAATCCTGACATGTTCAAGTTTTCGAGATATGGGCGCGCTGCAACAAGGCTGGGGGGCGCAGGAGGAGGAGGAGGAGGAGGGACGCCCGTCTTCAAAAGCCAAGAATGGTCAGGATTATCTGTGTTTTCGCAGGGTTTCCTTACCAAAACCTTTAAACTGATCTGGGTTATCTGTGTTTTCATAGGGTTTCCTTACCAAAACCTTCAACATTACCTGGGTTATCTGTGTTTTCAAAGGGTTTCCTTGCCTAAACCTGCAAGCATATTAGGAGTAGCTGTGTTCCCACAGGGTTTCCTTCAGAAAACAGCCCGTTGTAAGGCTGCTGCTGATGCTGCTGATGGTGCTGCTGCTGGTGTTCCTCCCCCTCCTCCTCCTCCTCCTACTCATCCTCCTCCCCCATCCTCCTCCTCCTCCTCCTCCTCCTCCTCCTCCTCCTTCTCCTCCTCCTCCTCCTCATCCTCCTCCTCGCCCACTTCACCATGCCATGTGAAAACACATGTATTCCATACATATATATATATATATATATATTGTGTTTTCTTTTCTGGCGACGGGCACCCCTCCTCCTCCTGCTCCCCCAACCTCCTTGTAGCGCGTCGGTCTCCAGAAAACATTAAAATACATGGAATACCTGTGTTTTCACATGGATTCCTTACCACCACCTTCAAACATATCTGGAATACATGTGTTTTCACCATGTACATATATCGGATGCATTTGTTTCAGGGTTTGCTTACCAAAACCTTCAAACAGATTTGGAATAGCTGTGTTTTCACCAGGTTTCCTTACCAGAACCTTCAAACACATATTGAATATCTGTGTTTTTACATGGTCCCCATAAGAAAGCATTGCCTTTAATGCTTTTAAGCAAGTAATCAGGTTGATCCTTTTGAGGAGCCACCACAAAAGGGAATCCTTTTGCGCGACCGCCTCAAAAGGACTCTTTTGGCAAGGCCGCCGCAAAAGGGAATATTTTTACAAATCCGCCACGAACGGAGGAGGAGTGATACGATGAGGAATGACAGAAACTTATCATGAAGGGGGAGGAAAACGAGGAAGAGGAGGAGGAGGAGGAGGAGGAGGAGGATGTTGCAGAGGCTCCAGAACTCCCCTTTTCAGAAAAAGACTCTCCCGTCATCGTCGTCGTCGTCGTCGTCTGTCTCTCTCTCTCTCTATCCATCACTCCCCTCTCTCCTTTCTCTTTCTAAGTAAAAGAAGAGGAGGAGGAGGAGGAGGAGGAGGAGGAGGAGGAGGGGAAGGAGAGAGAGGAGCTCTCCCCGACTCTCTCTCTCTCTCTCTCTCTCTCTCTCCTTTTCTTTCCCTTCCAAAAACTTGTGTACAAGAAGAGGAAGAGCAGGATTTCAAGTGGAGCAGATCCCAGAACATGAGGATTCCTGTTGAATTCGAATAGGATTCTCATACGATTCCAATGGAAACGGAGCACATCCCAGATCCAGAGGATTCTTGTTGAATTTGAACAGAAATCGGATACGATGTCACTGGGAAATGGAAGTGATCCAAGATCCAGGGGATCCCCATTGAATTTGGATGGTTCTAAGCAAACTTCTATAGAAACGGAGCACGTCCCAACTATAAAGGGTTCCGATTGAATGTGAATAGGGCCCTGATCAGATGCCAATAGGAGCGGAGCAGATCCCAGATCCAGAGGATTCCTAATGAATTTGAATAGGATTCTAATCTGATTTCAAAAGGAACGGAGCAGGTCCCATATCCAAAGAATGCCTATTGAGTTTGATCAAGCTCGTGATAATAGTTCAATAGGAAGAGCAGATCTCAGATCCTCCTCCTCCTCATTTTCCTCAGGGGAGAAAGAGTACGAGCGGCCACAGCAGGCGAGGAGTACTCTTTCTCTTTCTCTCTCTCTCTCTCTCTCTTTATTCCCCTCTGTCTTTCACGCAGATGCGGAGAGGAGGAGGAGAGAGGAATAGGATGAGAGAGGAACTAACTCTCATCCCCATCTCAATCTCTCTCTCTCTCTCTCCCCTTTTGTCCGTCGCTCTGTCCATCTCTCTCTCTGTCTCTCTCTGTCTCTCTCTCTCTCTCTCTCTCTCTCTCTTCTCTCTCTCTCACACTTTTTTTTTTTTTTTTTTTTTGTTTCTCTCTCTCTCTCTCTCTAACTAAAAGGGGAGGAGGAGGAGAAGGAGGAGAAGGAGGAGAAGGAGAGAGAGGAGCCCTCCTTGATTCTCTCTCCCTCTCTCTCTCTCCCTGTCTCTCTCCCTCTCCAAAACATGTGTACAAGAAGAGGAAGAGAAGGACTTCAAGTGGAAAGGAGCATATCCCATTTGAATAGGAATCGGGTACGATTTCAATGCGAAATGGAAGTGATCCCAGATCGAGAGGATTCCTATTGAATTCGGATGGGGTTCGAATCAAACTTCAATAGAAACGGAGCGCGTCTCAAATCCAAAGGAGTCCTATTGAAGTTGGACCGGGCCCTGAAAGGATTTGAATAAGAACGGAGCAGATCCCTGATCCAGAGGATTCCAAACTGACTCGGGCTCTAATCGGATTTCAATACGAACGGAGCAGATCCCAGATCCAGAGGATTCCAAATAGAATCGGATTCTAATCGGATTTCAATAGGAACGGAGCAGGTCCCATATCCAAAGAGTGCCTATCGTGTTTGATCAAGCTCAGCTCGTGATAGTAGTTCAATAGGAAGAGCAGATCTCAGATCCTCCTCCTCCTCCTCATCATCATCATTTTCCTCATGAAAGAAAGAGTTCGAGCGGCCGCAGCAGGCGAGGAATACTCGTTCTCTTTTTCTCTCTCTCTCTCTCTCGCTCTCTCTATATTCCCCTTCTGTCTTTCACGCAGATGCGGGGAGGAGGAGGAGAGAGGAATAGGATGAGAGAGGAACTAACTCTCACCCCCATCTCCATCTCTCTCTCTCTCTCTCCCCTGTCTGTCCGTCTCTCTGTCCATCTCTCTCTATCTCTCTTTGTGTGTGTGTGTGTCTCTCTCTCTCTCTCTTCTTTCTCTCTCTCACACTCTCTCTCTTTCTTTCTCTCTCTCTCTCTCTCTAACTAAAAGGGGAGGAGGAGGAGAAGGAGGAGAAGGAGGAGAAGGAGAGAGAGGAGCCCTCCTTGATTCTCTCTCCCTCTCTCTCTCTGTCCCTCTCCCTCTCCAAAACATGTGTACAAGCGGAGGAAGAGAAGGAAACTTCAATAGAAACGGAGCACGTCTCAAATCCAAAGGAGTCCAATTGAAGTTGAATCGGGCCCTGAAAGGATTCAAATAAGAACGGAGCAGATCCCTGATCCATATGATTCCAAATTGAATCGGACTCTAATCGGATTTCAATAAGAACGGAGCAGATCCCAGACCCAGAGGATTCCAAATTGAATCGGTTTCTAATCGGATTTCTATAGGAACGGAGCAGGTCCCAGATCCAAAGAATTTCCTATTGAATGTGATCAAATTCCTAATACTATTTCAATCGGAAATGAGCAGATCCCAGATCATCTTCCTCCTCTTCATAGGAAGAGGAGGAGCGACGGAGAGCGGGGAGCAAATGAGGGAGGGGGAGGACGAGGAGGAGAATGCGGAGGAGAATGAGGAGAATTAGGAGGAGAGGGAGAATGAGGAGGATAATGAGCATAATGATGAGAAATATTTTACAGGCTTACGCCACATTCGCCGACCCCTTCTGTGAGTGTTGCGAGGCCAGCGGCGTCTTGTGTGAGGGTGCGATGTCGCGCGCGGGTGGTGGCAGATACGTAGGGGGTCCAAATGTTTGCGTGATGCCGGTGGTCTGGGGCGTGTTTTGCGAGCGCCTTGCGTGCTGTGCACCCGGGTGCGGGGTGTCCTTCTGGGAGGTCGGCCTTTCGACCCGCAGCCAAGTGGAGGACCACCGGAAGACGAAAGGAGCAAGAGTGGTGTGCGGAAGCTGTGATCAGCGAGGCATCGCCGCGAAAGATGTGGCAGATGAGTCGAAACGGGTGAAGAGGCTGTTGACGTTCGCAGCGCGCACGGAACAGTTCGCGCGGCAGCAGCACATTAGCGCCGAGCAAGAGAGTGAGCATTTCACGAGGAAGAGTAAGGCTGTATGCGCGGAGTGCATTGCAGTTGGCTTCACGGCTCGCAATACGGAAGCGTCTGGGGGTCTTTGGGGGGCCTCCTGGGGGCCTCTTGGGGGCTCCTTGGGGCGTCTTGGCAGCCTCTTTGGGGCCTCTGGCGGCCTCTTGGGGCATTCTTGGGGGCTCGTGGGGGCGGAAAGCTAGATTTTTGAATTTTCGGTTGCCCTCTTAGGCCCCCCTTGGTGCCGTCTTGGAGCCTTCTTGGGCCGTCTTGGGGACCTCTCGGGCCGTCTCGGGCCATCTTGGGCCGTCGTGGGGTCGTCTTGGGGGCCTCTTGTGCCGTCTTTGGGCGGTCGTCGGGGCCTCTTGGGCCGTCTTGGAGCGTCGGAAAGCCGAAAAGGCGAATTTGTGAAACATATACGTTTTACAAAGGAAATGAGCAAATTTCTGCGTCTAGGGACCCTCTTGGGACGTATCTTGGGGGCCTCTTGGGGGCGCCTTGGGCCATCTGGAGGCCATCTCGGGTGTCTCCGATCGCTCTTGGACCGTCTGGGACCACGTTGAGCTCTCTTGGAAGCACTTGGAGCGCTCCTGGAACGCTCTTGGGGCCGTCTTCGGGGCTCTCTTGGGCCGTCTTCGGCGCCTCTTGAGCCGTCTTGGGGCCCTCTTGGGCTGTCTTGGGGCCGTCTTGGAGGCTTCTTGGACCGTCTTGGGGCGGTCTTGGGGGCCTCGTGGGCCGTCTGGGAGCGTCGGAAAGCCCAAAAGGCGAACTTGTGGAACATGTACGTTTTACAATGGGAGCGGGCCAATGTTTGCGTCTAGAGGCCCTCTTGGGACGCATCTTGGATGCCTCTTGGAGCCTCTTGGGGGCATCTTGGGCCGTCTGGAGGCCATCTTCGGTGTCTTTGATCGCTCTTGGACCGTGTGGGACCATGTTGAGCTCTCTTGGAGGCCACTTGAGCGCTCCTGGAGCGCTCTTGGGGCCGTCTTCGGGGCCCTCTTGGGCCGTCTTTGACGCCTGTTGGGCCGTTTTGGGGCCCTCTTGGGCTATCTTGGGGCCCTCTTGGAGGCTTCTTGGGCCGTCTTGGGGCGGTATTGGGGACCTCTTGGGCCGTCTGGGAGCATCGGAAAACCCAGAAGGCGAATGTGTGAACATTGTACGTTTTACGAAGGGAATGGGCCCATTCTTGCGTCTAGGGACCCTTTTGGGACGCATTTTGGAGGCCTCTTGGGCCGTTTTGGAGGTCTCTCTGCCTG
The DNA here is from genome assembly GCA_963575745.1 of Prorocentrum cordatum. NCBI lineage: Eukaryota > Dinophyceae > Prorocentrales > Prorocentraceae > Prorocentrum > Prorocentrum cordatum. Next base: position 23,452 of record CAUYUJ010002130.1, read on the forward strand.
TCTTGGAGTCATCTTGGTCGTCGTGGACCGCTCGTTTGGCTACTCAAGGCCTTCTTGGACCGTCTCGGAGACCCCTTGGTGCGCTCTTGGCCCGTTTCTGGGCCCTGTGCTCCCTCTTGGCGCGTTCGGCGGGGGGTCGTGGTACGCGACGGGGGAGGGGGTCAAATCTCCGGTTTCGGGTCCCTGGGGGGGGGGGTTCTGGGGGGGGGAAATTTCTCACACGCCTAGAGACCCACAAGGGGTCGGCGGATAATGAAGAAGATGAGGAGAATGAGGAGGAGAATGCGGATAATGAGAATGAGGAGAATGGGGAGAGCGATGAGGAACATGACGCGGAGGAGAAAGAGGAGGACGAGGATAAGAGAGGAGGAAGAGAAAGATGGTCGTTGGGGGGTGCGGAGGGGCGAACCTACATACATATATATACACACATACATACGCACACACATACATGCACTCGCATATGCATACGTACATGTATACACGCATACATCCACCAACACAGGAATGCAGTCAGACCTACATGCACACAAATGTGCACGCAGGCATGCATGCATGCAGACATACATTTATACACACATACATACACACATACAGCTATACAAACATACACATGCACGCATGCCACCCATACATATATTCATACAAGCACACGCACATGCACCCATACATGCATACACATCTAGTTACCTACATACATACACACATACATACATACATACGTACGTACATACATACATGCACGCATACAAACAAGCACACATACAACCATACATACATACATACACATACACTTATATTCATACTGCTTACATGCATACATACATACATGTATGCGTACCCCCATACATGTAAACATACATACACACATACATACACACCTACATTCACACATGCATGAATATATACCTGCGTACAACCATGCACACTTACATGCATACATGTGCACAATCACACCCATACATACATCCATCCATCCATCCAACCATACATGCATACGTACGTACGTCCATACATACATACATATATACATACATGCATACATACATACATACATACATACAGACATACAGGCATGCATGCAAGCATACATACACATGCAGACATATACATACGTACGTGTACATATACGTATATGAGAGCGGAGCTTCAGAGGGTGGCGGCTTGAGGGTGGCGAGGTAGGGCAGCAGGGGTCCACGGAGCTCTTTCGGTGGTTGTGCGAGAGCAGGGGGAAGGGGATACGCAGGAGGGGAGGGGATGGAGGAGCAGAGGAGAGGGGATGGAGGGCCCAACGTACCTGCAAACCTCTTCGACGCTCCATCATGGCGTCTGTTGCCACGCACGCGATTTCCTTCCACCGCCACGCCCTGACGGGCCAGCGCGGGCGCCCACGCCGCGCGCGCGGATCCGGCGCTCGCTCGCTCACTTCCTCCTCCCCCTCCTCCCCGAGAGGCGACACGGAGAAGCGGCTGGAGGGGAAGTTTGAGCTCCTGTGCCGCGGCCTCTCCGACAGGTTGCGGGGCGGCAAGCGCAGCACGTCCCTCCCTGTCTGCCCCTCTTCCTCCCCTCCCCTTTCCTCGTCTGCGCTGAATCCTCGCACGTGTCACGCGTTCTTGTCAGTCCGCGGCGCTGGCGGCCGCTGATTGGAGGAGCTGGCGCGTGGAGATTTTGAACAAAAGCGCAGATTCTGGGAGAACTGTCGTCCCTTGGGCCAGGGCCATCAGCACTAGCCAGGGTCATCAGCAGTACAGTTTAGCTCAGCTGAAAGAGATGGAGGAAGCGGAGCTTGGGGCCGAAAGCAGCCGAGGTCATGGGGTGCTCACTGCGACGAGCAGTTGTGGATCGGCACGGTGATCGCACCAAGAAGTGCTAGCCTCCCACGCCGTGCACCCCCGGGACAGGGGACCCTCGGCCCGAGCATGTTGGCTCTTGAGTGGGGCAGGCCGACTGGCGCGATGTCTGACTCTGATTTCTTCCTGTCCGGCTGGCTCGCTCGCGTGGTCGCACGTCGTCCCTGCCTTTGCATGTCGCACCCCTGTCCTCCCCCCACGGTGAAGTCGGGCTGGTCCCTCTACAGGAGGAATTGTCAAGCATAGGAAACAATACTATGGGGACGACTTGTCGTGCTTGACTATTTGTGATTTTTGCTTGCGTTTTTTGTTGACCATCGGCTGCATCCTCCGTGGGTCCCCGCACGGCGTGGCTCCCCGGGCCGGGGCGGGCCCCGAGCGCCTGGCGCCGGGGCTGCGGAGCGACGGCGCGGCGGCGCGCTGCAGGGGTCCCGCTCGCCCCCGCTCGACGGTCTCCGCCGCGTCGCCGCGCGCGCGGCCGCAGCGCCCACAGCGCGTGTGTGTGTGTGTGTGTGTGTGTGTGTGTGTGTGTGTGTGTGTGTGTGTGTTTGAGGCATCGCCTTTGCTTATCGTTGGTATCGTTGTCGTTGTGGTCGTTGTTGTCGTTAGCGTTACCGTTGTCGCCATCGTTGTGATCGTTGTCGTAGTGATCGTTGTTGTCGTTTTCGTCAACGTTATCGTTATCGTTATCGTTATCGTTATACTTATCGTTATCGTTGGTATCGTTGTCGTTCTGATCGTTGTCGTTGCGATCGCTGTCGTTGTGATCGTTGTTATCGTTATCGTTGATCGTTGGCATCGCCTCTGCTTTGTACTTCTAGGTGCACGTGTTTTTCTTCCGCGCGCAGGGGTTCTGGCCCAGTTTTGTGCCTGCATGCCTCAACCTTCGGCTTGAAGCCCAGCGGCACACGTTCGTTGGTAAATTGTCTTTGGCGCGTCCCGCTGCTGCCCTCGCTGAGTTGGATGAACTGGCCGTGACGCTGAAAGTGTGTCCGTGTGTTTGTGTTGGGGTTACGCGAGCCCGCATGACTTGACCTACGCCGCGCCGCCGCGCGCGTGGCCGCGACGCCAAAACGCGTGCGTGTGGGGTTGAGAGGGTGGAAAGCGGGCATGGTGGTGGAGGCGAGTCGGATGAAGAACAACTACCTTCTCGGCCGTTTGGCCAGGAGGAGGATGATGGTCAGGATGCGGAGGAGGCGAAATATGAGGAGGAGGAGGAGGAGGAGGAGGAGGAGGAGACGAGTATGAGGGGGAACGAGGAGGAAGATGAGCGGCATTCTTGGAGTGTCGGTGCTCGCGAGCGCGAGTGCCACATCGGAGGCGCACCGAGGCAGGCGCGCCGCCTTCCGCGCCGCGGGATCATTTCTGTGCCGGCGGCGGCCCCCCCGCCCGCCATCCGCCCGCAGGGCCAGCGTGCTGCGCCCCTCCGCGGTGGTCCTGGTCGGCCGTCTCCGCGGTCGCAGTCCGGTGCCGATCGCCCGAGGGCTGCATCGCCACGTGCACGACCTGGTCCCCTGGAGCTCGTGCCTGCTGTCTGCTCGGTCGCGAGCTGCTGCCCGAAGCTCGCAGCCGCCTCCCCGATCGTGGCCGCGCGCCCGAGACTCGTGGTCCTCGCCGCTTCTTCGCCCGCGACCTGGTGCCTCGATCGCGTTCCAGTGCCGGATGCTTTGGGCTCCTCGATCGCGGCCTGCCACCCGTGTCTCTTCGCTGCCTTCTCGATCGAGGCCTGGTGCCTGCTGCCCTTCATCTCTGCCTCCTCGCTTGTGATTCCCACCCTGGCGAAGATTTCGATTGCGCATCCGCCCCTGGGCTCTCTGTCGCTAGGCGCATGGTGCGGAAGCTCACCTCCAGGGGTCATGTCTGATAGCCGCTCGGGTCCAGCAGCGTGCAGAGGCTGAATGTCCTGCCGGAAGTGTCGAGGAGCCTCTGGTGTCTGACCTCGAGCTTGGCCTGGTTGTCCGCCGGCACGGGCCCCCAGATCAGGACTCGCGTGGACCGTGCCAGGGCCGTCCTTTGGAGCTGGCGAGCCTGGTCTTGCGACTCCTTCCAGGCCGTGCCAGAGTCCACGACGGCGCCCGGCTAGCCAGGGGAACCTGACAGTGGAGACCCATGCCAAGAAACACCCTGCTCGCCTCCAGTGTGCCCTGGGCTTCGTGGGCTTCGGTGGTTTTGCGATGGAAATCGTGACGATCCCACACCAAACATCTGTGGACGTCCTGGGGTCTCAGGGTTGTGTTTTCTGTGGAAGGTTTCTTGTGGACTGGCCTCCACTGTACACCAGGGCCCCCGCTCGCCCTTGACGTCGACCGCCCCCCCTGGATGGAGACTCCAGCTCGTGCCGCTCCCGCAGTGCAGGCGCGCCGCACGGCGTGGGTGTCGTGGGCCGTCCGAGCCGCCTGCCGCCTCTTGCGAGCCACTCGCCAGCGGCGCCTTCCTGACCAAAGGACTTTGCTGATCTGCACGTCGCCAGCCTCCGCTGGCGGCGTCCGCCAGGCGGGCCCGCCGCCACAGCACTCGCTGCAGCGGCGCACCCCGGTGCCACGGCTGGGAGCGCGCCGCCCGAGACGGCCCCGCTGCGCCGTCGGCCATCGCCGGCCCTCCGACCTGCGCCTGCACGACCTCGCCGCGCCTCGGGGGCCCCGCGGCCGCTCGCCGCGCGGTCGGCCGCACCTGGCCTCCTCGCCGGCGGCCGTGCTGGCCTGTGGGCCGCGGGGTCCGCACGCGGAGCCGCGCGCGGCGTGGCCCGGCCCGCCGGCGGCTCCTCGCTCGTGGGGCCGGCCCGCCTGCCGACCTCGCGCCGCCCTCCTCGCGCGCGGCGTGGTCCTCTGGCGGCTCCTCGCTCGTGGGGCCGGCCCGCCTGCCGTCCTCGCGCCGCCCGTCTCCCGCTCCCGTCTCCCAGGAGGAGGAGGAGGCGGCGGAGGAGGGGGAGGAGGAGGAGGAGGAGGAGGAGGAGGAGGAGGAGGAGGAGGAGGAGGAGGAGGAGGAGGAGGAGTAATGGGAATAATAGGAGTAAAAGGAGTAATAGGAGGAGGACTTGCCATCGCCGCACCCGTCGGCGTCGTCCCCTCGGCTTGTGCGGCCGCTGCCCGCGCCCCGACACGGGCAGCCGCCTGATCGTCCGCAGCGCCGCCCGCCCGCCACGGGGGCGTCCGCCCAGCCCACAGACCACGGCAGGCCCCACCAATGGAGGCTCGGGTCCCCCTCCACAGCCTGGCGAGGCACGTGGCGAGGCGGAGCCTGCGCTGCGCGCGCCAGCGGCTGCGGCCCATCCGGGCCGGACGAGCTGCGGCGCTGGAGGGTCCGCCAGGGCAGCCCCAGCATCGGTTGGCGTTCATTGGCGTCGACTTAGGGTCGACGGCGTCGATTGGCGTCGAGATCTGCTGCCGGCCATGTCTGCGTTTCCTCGTTGGCCCCTGAGCCGCCGAGATCGTCGTCGTTGGTCGTCGTCGTCGTCGTCGTCGTCGCGAAGGGGCCCACGCAGCGGCGTCTGGTCGGCGCTCCACCAGCGCATTCGGTCGCGCCCGTGGGCGCCTGGGGGCTGCAGTGCGAGCGGGCCCGCCGAGATGGCCACGCCGCCGAGCCACGGAGGAGGAGGAGGAGGAGGAGGAGGAGGAGGAGGAGGAGCAGGAGGAGGAGCAGGAGGAGGAGGAGGAGGAGGAGGAGGAGGACCAGAGTAGACCCTCTCGTTCCAAGTCTCCTCCCCCCTACAAGTTCCCCTTTTCACTGCAAGCAGCGCCCCCCCGTGACGGACCAGCACAGTTGTGCCTGGCATGTTGCCGAGCGCCCCGCTTTAAGAAGGAGGTGCCTTGCATCCGTGTGGCGCGTAATCGGGAGCGCGAGGAGCAATGATCATACAGTGCAGCGAGGTGCCCGGCGATGTTCCCCTTCGTATATCTGTTGCACAAGCTAACAAGTGTGGTCATGACCTTCGAGGGTGTTGAAAATGACCGCTCCATTTTGGTAAAGAGCCGCCATGGATCCGTTCAGCGCTACGTGCGTTGAGGATCCAGGTCTTTAAGCTCAGCGGAGTCTTGGGGGAAGACTCCATTTTGAAAAGAAGCAGTCCTCCAACCTGCTCAACGCTGCATCGCAAAACGAGTGCGCGCGGCGCTGACGCGGGAACCCCATCTTGGGAACGGCCAGTGCCCGAAACATGGCACTGTTGCAAGATTTGTGCGCGAATGCTCACTGCGCGACAGCGAGATCCCTAATTTGAAAAGGAACAACCTTCCATCAGTGAAGCTAGTGCGAACTTGAATCGCGTTTTGAAAACGACCCCGCGTCCAGCAATGACGGCGCTCCGAGGTTTTAGCACGAGTGCGCGCGGCTCTACGGCCAAGGCCACTTTCGGAAACCAGCGCCCCCTTCCACCAGCGAGAGTGCTGCAGATTTGTAGGACGAGTGCGCCCGGCGTTGAGGCCAGAGACACGATTCGCCCCCCCGCCATCGGTGATATGACGGCGAAAAACTTGAGAACGACTGTGCGCGTCGCCACGGTCAGGACCCCCTTTTGAGAGCGAGCCCCGCCTGCAATCCGCGGCATTGGTTGCAAGCTTGTAGGTCGAGCGTGTGCGGCGCTGAGGCCAGCCACATGCTGAACAAGGCTCCCGTACATCCGCGACGCTGCCTCAAATGTTGAGGATGAGTGCGCGCGGTGCGGAGGCGAGCGCCTCCATTTTGAAGAAGAACTGGCCTCCATCGGTGAAGCTGTTGCAGTTTTTAAGACGGATGTGCGCGGCCCAAAGCTGATAATCACATTCGGAAAACCACCCGGGAAGGCCCGTGAGATCGCTGCGAACTTGACAAACGATTGTGCGCGGAGCTGGGGGGAGGGCCACACTTTGAGAACTACCCCGCCTTCATCCATGAAACTGCTGCAAAAGTGTCCGACGAATTTGCGCGGGGCTGAGGCCAGGTTTTTCAAAAACGAGTCCCCCTCCATCCGTACAAGTGTTGCCACAGTTTTAACTAAGTGTGCGCTGCGCTGTGGCGAGATCAACATTTTGAACACGACCCCACGTCACGGGTGCAACTCTTGCACATATCAAGCTTCAGGGCCCGAATGGTTAGAATGTCTCAGGCGAAACGCTTGGGCCCGCCCTACTGACACGTCTGGGGGAGAGTTGAACATAAGGAAAAAGGACGGAGGAGGAGGAGGAGGAGAGAAAGGAGGTGGAGGAGGGGAAGGAATAGGAAGATGAGGCGAACAGAAATAGATGGGGGAGAAAGGCGAGTAGGAGGAGGTCGGAGTAGAGGGTGAAGCTGCAGAGGAGAATGTGGGGAGGAGTAGGAGGAGGGTACGGCTTGAGGTGGAGGAGGGAGGAGAGAAAAAGAGAGAGGCTGTGAAAGGGGAGGGGTGGGAGAAGTAGGGTATGGAGGCGGAGGAGGTCGAAGGTGGTGGTGAAAAAGGCGGCTCGGCTGAGATGGAAGGCGGAACTCTGGTGAAGGCTGAGAAAGAGGATGCTACGGAGCTGGACGAGTTGGAGTTTGAGGTCCTGGAGGGTGACGTTGCGCCCGCCCGCAGCGGTTTTCTTTGATCTGCACTGAGTCTCCCTGGCGGCGCCTCCGGCGCAAGGGAGGAGGGATCAATGCAGATCAACAAATCCGTACGGACCGTCAAACGTGTGTGTGTGTGTCAGGTAGTTTGTTTTCTCCTCTGGTCATCGTTCATCGATCGCAACCTTGCAGGCAGTCCAACTCGTAAGCAGGTACAAAGTGTCTCGATGGACGTGCTCAGTACCAGCGGCTCCGTTGACTGAGTGCGCTCATCGTAACTTATGTAGAGGTTGTGAAAGGCCGCTGAAGGCTACTAAAGCTGCTAAAGGCCGCTTGAGGCTACTAAAGGCTGTTGAAAAGCGACTAGAATCCAGGCCGCTAATAATACATTGCAAGAGGCTGGATGCCAAGAGGGGCTACTGAAACGAGGCGGTATATGTTACAATGGGAGCCCGACAACATTTATTGTTGGGGCAGGGACATGCGCACTTCAGACACAGCGCGCGCCAGCAGTCAGTGAAACAAGTTCAGCGCAGCCGTGCAGCAGCACCGCCCGCGTCGGCGTGCTCTTGAAGAGGAGAAAGGGAAGGGGAGGGGCAGGGAGGAGGGGGAAGGAGGACCAGAGGGAGCCCAAGATGCGTCTGGAATGCACTCTTCCGTCCCAGGCCACTTCCGCATAAGTTCTTACACGTCTTCCCGTTCATTGCAACACGCGTTAATCTGAAAGACCAGCACCGTGTGGGCCTTCGGCCTTCGACTCAGGCGAGTGCCCCGTTTCGACAACGAACTGGCTTTCAGCCTTCTTGCCATTAGTAAGAAGTGCAAAGAGGTGTGATCATACAGTTCAGCGGGGTGGTGCCCAGCGAGATCACTGTCCGTAGGCAAAGCTGACTGCCCCATCTGCAGAACTGCTGCACAAGGTTACACGTTTGGCCATGCACTTAGAGAGGAGACATCGTGCGAAAGCCCTATCTTGGGAATGGTTCGCTTTCTGTCCGTGCAGCTGCTACATATGTGCACGTTTCTGGCCGCTCGGTTTACGAAGGTCCCGAGCGAGCGTCGCACGCTAAACATGGAGCGTCCACCATCTTCGTAGCAGCTGCAATAGTTTATGTATGGGCGCCGCGCTGAGGCAAGAGCCCCACGGTGATGGGACCCACGTGCATCCCTGCTAGTGCTGCAAGCATCTATGACAAATGTACGCGGCGTTTTGGCGTGATCCTCATTTTGAGAACGATCCCACCTCCATCCTTGTAGCTGTTGGAGATTGTTAAGCCGATTTGCCGATTTCGCTCGGCGCTATCGCGAACATGCGTTTTGAAAGCCCCCCCCTACATGTCCGGTGTTGCTGCAGGCTTTTTTGGACCAAAGCGCGCGGCGCTGAGGCGAACAATTTTGAAAACCCTCCTCCATCCGTGAAGCTGCCGAAACTATGAAGGCGAATGCGCGCGGGGCTAAGGCGAGAGCTCAAACTTGAAAGCGGCTCCTCGTCCACCCTTGCATTTTTTGCATCGAAGTCTCAGGATCGTAAATGGCCAGGAAGTGTCAGGCGGCGGAACGCTCAGCCCACCCTGCTTGTACTTCCCTGGCACGTCCCAGGGTGCGGTGGGGAGGAGTTGTCTAGAAGGAAAATTTAAAGACGAGACGGGAGAAGGGAAAAGGGGTGGAAGGAGAGACAAACTGGGAGGGGGGAGGGGGGAAGGGCGATCGCCAAGGAAGGGGGGGGGGAGAGAGAGGAGGGTGGACAGGGGAGGAAGAGGAGTAGGACCAGTGTAAGCCCAAGGCTCATCAATGACGTGGAAATGAACTCTCCCTCCAAGTTCCTTCTTCATCGGTCCCTACAAGGGTTTCATTCGATTGAGGGAACCGGCCCGCTCGAAGACAACGGTTTGAAAATCCGGAACCGTGCCAAAACACCATTCTTGGGTTGTCAATGCCGCGAATCAACATTGCTGTGACGCCCTGACGGCCCCGAACCGTGCCAGAACAACATTCTTGGGATTTCAGCATTGCGGATCAACGTGACTGTTGCGCCCTGACAGTCCTACATCTGGCCAAAAGACGACAGCCATGAAAATACATGTTGATATGGCTATACATTATCAAGACGAGGTTCGCGGCGCTAAGGCGACAGCCACATTTTGAAAAGGACCCGCCCTCCATCCGTAAGGCTCCTGCAAACTTCAAAAAAAAACGAATTTGCGCGGCGCTAAGGCGAGAGCCACATTGTGAAAAGGACCCGCCCTCCATCCGCGAAGCTGTTGCAATTGGTAAACTTCAGAAATGCAGGTGGTGAGAGAGTCTCTGGCGAAACGCCCGGCCCGCCCCACCAACACGTCTCCTGATGCGACAAGGAGGACTTACTGAGGAAAAAGGGCTGGAGAAGGATGATGAGGCGAATAATCAGAATGATGAAAAGGAGAAGAAGGAACATGCATGGAGGAGTAAAAGGAAGAGCCAGAGGAGGAGCAGGATAAGGTAGGGCGGAGGAGGAGGAGAAGGATAAGGCAGGGAGGAGGAGGAGGAAGGAGGAGGCGGGAGGAGAAGAAAGAGGAGGAGAAAGAGAAGGGGGAGGAGGAGGAGGAAGAGGAGGAGGAGGAGGAGGAGGAGGAGGAGGAGGAGGAGGAGGAGGAGGAGGAGGAGGAGGAGGAGGAGGAGGAGGAGGAGGAGGAGGAGGAGGAGGAGGAGGAGGTGAGGAGGAGGAGGAGGAGGAGGAGGAGGAGGAGGAGGAGGGGAGGAGGAGGAGGAGAGGAGGAGGAGGAGGAGGAGGAGGAGGAGGAGGAGGAGGAGGAGGAGGAGGAGGAGAGGAGGAGGAGACGAGGGAGGAGGAGGAGGAGGAGGAGGAGGAGGAGGAGGAGGAGGGAGGTGGGAGGAGGAGGAGGAGGAGGAGGAGGAGGGGGAGGAGGAGGAGGAGGGAGGAATGGGGCAGAAAGGAGGAACGGGGAGACAGGGTGAGGAGTGAGGACCAGGACAATCGATGGGCGAGGGCGGAGCAGGCAGGGGACGGAGGAGGGCTGCCGGGAGCGGGGGCCAGCGCCGAAGCTCAGGCTCGACGCGCTCGGCCAGCGGGCGGACGCGGACGGTGCCGCCGCGCCCCCGAAGCTCCGGCTTCGGAGGACGAGGAGGACCAGGGCGAGGACGAGGAGGAGGACGAGGACGAGGGCCGAGCGCGAGGAGGGCGAGGAGGGCGAGGAGGGCGAGGACGAGGAGGACGAGGACGAGGAGGGCCAGCGCCAGCGCGAGGCGGGCGAGGAGGACGAGGGGGACGAGGACGAGGCGGACGAGGGCGAGGATGATGACGGCACAGCCCACCCCCCATCCCTGGCCAGGACCCTCCCTCCCTGCCTAGTGATCCAGGGAGTCCTGGCTGGGGCTGTTTTTTTGGGGGCGGGGGGGCTGTGGGGTGAGGGCAAAATCCCGCCCGCTCCTCCTCCTCCTCCTCCTCTTCCTCCTCCGCCTCCTCCGCCTCCTCTCTCCTCTCTTTTCTCTCCTCTCTTTTCTCTCCTCTCTCCTCTCTCCTCCTCCGCCTCCTCCTCCTCCTCCTCCTCCTCCTCCTCCTCCTCCTCCTCCTCCTCCTCCTCCTCCTCCTCCTCCCCCGCCTGAAGCCACAGCGTGCCCCTTGCATCGGCGTCTTGGCTGCAGGGCTGGCCGTCCCCTGCCCCGCCTTCACCCCAGCGGTCGGGGGTGGCGTGACCGTGGCCAGCCCGCCACTGGAAGCACGAGAGCGAAGCAGGGCAGGGGACCAGCTTCCCCTGCACCCTCCTCGTCCTCGTCGCGGTCGTCGCCGTCTTCGTCCTTGTCCTCGTCATCGTCCTCCTCCACCTCCTCGGCAGCCGCGTGGCGCAGCCGCTCTCGGAGCCATATCGACTTGTCCTGCTCCGTCGCCCCCTCGTCCTCGCCCCCGTCTCCCTTGCTCGTGATTGGATCGGCACTCCCCCAGTGTTATAGCCAGCACTCAGGAGGGGAAACAACACACAGACACAATTAATCGGCGATTCCCAGAAAATATGGGAAAATATGGGAAGTGGGCGGGAAGACAAAAACCCAGAAAATATTTGAAAATATGGTGGATATTTTTATTTGTGTGTATTTATTTGTGTGTCCCAGTTCCCCTTCAAACACGGCTCATTGACCCCCCAGGCAAACACAACATCAGCAGTTCACGCATACAGTCCAGGCAGATCGAGCCCGCCGAGCAGCATG
>CAUYUJ010002130.1:45000-60000 GCA_963575745.1 Prorocentrum cordatum
GCATGCGCAGATCCAGGAGTGAACCTCATGAGGTTTCGCGGCCCTGTCGAAAGAGCGAGAGGAAGAGGCAGAGGAGCAGGAGGATGAGGAGGAGGCGGGATGATGAAAAGGAGGAGGAGGAGGAGGAGGACGAGGATGATGAGAGGGAGGAGGAGTAACGAGGGGGGAGCAAGAGAAGGATTATGAGTTTCATGTAACACGTTTTCATTGGATTTCTGGTACACCACAGGCGTGAGGAGGAGGATGGGGGGGATGAACACGAGGAAGAAGAGGAGAGGGAGCTGGAAGCGGAAGAAACGGGGGGATGATGATGAACAGGAGGAGGAGGACGAGGAGGAGGAGGAGGAGGAGGAGGAGGATCAGGGATGAAGAATACGACGTCGGCGATGACGACAACGGACCAACCACAAAGGCCGGTGCCTCATGGCTTATTCTCCCTCTCTCTCTCTCTCGCACGCGTCCCTCCTCCCCGCGTTCTCTCGGTACGTCCACCCGTGATGACGAATCGTGTGCGAGTGCCCCTGGCAGACCGTGGCAGGTGTGCATGATCGCGCGGGAGTGTTTTTCCGGTGTGCGCACGTCCTTCGGTGGTTCTCAGCGGCCGGGTACACCGAGTGGCGGTCATCACGTGAGCCCGCCTACGTATCACACGTTTGAGGCCACGGGCACGGGCGGGCTCCCCCAAGGAGCGCGCACGACTCCGGCGTTCGCTCGCTCGCTCGCTCGCTCGCTCTCTTTCGGGGGGCGTTCTTTCGCAGAGGTGGCGGGCAACGCCATAGTGTACACGAGGCGTTCGGCTGCCGCGCCAATGGGCCAGGGGAGCTCTGCGCCACCGGGTCGCGTCCAAGGGGCCCTCTGCCGCGGCGCTGTCCTTCCGCTGTCGGTGCCAGGCAGGCGTCTGCGGACGCGGACCTTCGCGCTGCGAGCCTCTTCCGCTTGGAGGCAGATCGGAGCCTTCTTGGGGCAGTGCGGGCGGCTGCTGGGGCTATTCTGGGGCTCTCTTTGGACCCTCTCGGGTGGGGGGCCTTCCGGCGCCGTCAAGCAAACGAGGGGGCGGCGCGGATCAGGGTTGTCCCTCTTGGGCCCGAGTGGTCTTATGGTGGGGTCTTTGTGGGGCGCTCTTGGGCCCTCCTGCGGCTGCCTTGGAGCCCGCATGGGCTCCACCAGCTCATCGGCAGCCCGTCTGCAAGACGGCGACAACTACAGTCGGGGCCCTGAAGAAGGAACCCTTTTCGTTGGGGAGGGGCTCCGCGTTCCTTAAGTGTTTCGCAGCTTGCCTCAGGTTTCCCCTAGGTTTTCGATACGAAATCGAAGCTTAACTTATGGAAAAAAGGGGCCTCGTTCCTTATTTTGGGTTCCTTAGGTCAAGGCCCCGACTGTACTGATGTCGTTGGAATGTTGGGAGCCTGTGGATCACTCGGGAGAGTCATCGGGAGGCTATGCGGCCACTTGGGGCAGTCTTGAATCTGTATTGGGGCCGCGTGGGGACATGCTGGAAACCATGTTGAGCCTTTTTAGAGGCCACCTTGGGCTTTTGATCAGTGTGTTTGTGCGTACATATGTATATCCACATGCGTGATGGTTTGTATGTATGCGTGTACGTATGTACGTACGTACGTACGTATGTACGTATGTATGTATATATGTATGTATGTATAGATGTATGCAGGTATGTATGTATGTATATATATATGTATGTACGTATGTATGTCTGTATGTATGCAGGTATGTATGTATGTATGTATGTATGTATGTATGTATGTATGTGTGTAGGTGTTTGTAGGTGTATGCATGTACGTATGTATGTAGGTATGCATGCATGCATGCATGTATGTATATATGCATGTATGTATGCATGTATGTATATGTATATATGTATATACGTACATATGTATATGTATATGTATATGTATATGTATATGTATATGTATATGTATATGTATATGTATATGTATATGTATATGTATATGTATGTATGTATATATGTATGTATGTATGTGTATGTGTGTGTATGCATGCACGTATGTATATGTTTATGTATGTATGCATGTATGTATGTATGTATGTATGTGTTTATGTAGGTATGTGTATACATGCATAACATGTATGTATGCATGCATGCATGTATGCATGTATGTATGTATGCATGCATGTGTGTGCATGTATGTTTGTGTGTATTAATGTATATGTGTATGAACGCATGTATGTATGTATGTTTGTATGTATGTATGTACGCATATATGGATGTACACGTATGTATGTATGTATGTATGGATGGATTGATGTATGTGTGTATGTGTATATGTGTATCTGTGTATGTATGAATGTGTGTATCTATGTACAAATATATATAGGGCCATGTTGGAGCCATCTTGGGTGCTCTACCACCTCACCCACCCGTCCACCACCCACCGCTTCCAGACCCAGGGAAGGGAGTAGGGGGAGGGGTAAAAACCCCTCCCCGAAGGAGACGGAAGGAAGCCTGAAACGGAAACGCCCTGAACCACCTTCGCCCAGAGTGCTGGTTGGGCTTAATCGCGGGCCGGAGGATGACGAGGGAGATCGAGTGTACTGGAGGAAGATGGATGCAGATAGTGTCCGCTAACGAGGTAGGATGAGGACGGCGACGAGGAGTAGTCGGATGACGGAATGGGAGTGATCACGATGACGACGTTGATGGCGACAATGATGGCGTTGATGGTGGTGGTGACGAAAACGAGGAGGACGAGGGAATGATGTTGCTGCTGATGATGATGATACTGATGCTGAGGCTGATGCTGAGGCTGATGCTTTTGCTACTGCTGCTCATGATGATGCTTGTGATGCTGATGATGATGATGCTGCTTGTGATGATGCTGATGACGATGATGCTGGCGATGCTGATGATGATTATGATTGCGATGGTGATGTTGATGCTGCTGCTTCTGATTATGATGCTCGTGGCCATGCTGCGCTTGTGCTGATCATGAGGCTGAGTTTGATGACGATGCTGGTTGTTCTGATGATCGCAATGCCGATGATGGCGCTGATGATGATGGTGATGATGACGATGATGACGATGCTGATACTGGTGATGATGCTGCTGATGATGATGATGGTGCACATCATGACGAAGCTGATGCTGCTGATGATGATGATGTTGCTGGTGTTGACGATGACGTCTATGATGCTGACGATGTTGGTGATGATGATGTTGATGATGATTCTGACGACGATGAGGACGATGATGGCGATGGTGAAGATGATGGTGATGCTGATGGTGATGACGATGGGTATGATGATGATGATGCTGATGATGCTGGCAACGATGATGGCGATGATGAAGACGATGGTGATGTTGACGATGATGATGATGATGATGATGCTGATGATGATGATGATGATGATGATGATGATGATGATGATGATGATGGAGATGAGGATGATGCTGACGATGATGATGCTGGAGATGGTGATGACGATGAGGATAATGATGGTGATGCTGATGATGATGCTGTTGGTGGTGGTGATGATGCTGGTGATGCTGATGACGACGACGACGATGCTGATGATGATGATGCTGGTGGTATCGCTGATCATGATGATGCTGATGATTATGACGACGATGACGATGATGCTGCTGATGATGTTGATGATGCTGATGCTGCTGATGATGATGATGATGACGATGGTGTTCGTGGCGATGATGATGACGAGGAGGAGGAGGCGGAGGCGGAGGAGGAGGTGGAGGAGGAGGAGGAGGAGGAGGAGGAGTAAGAGATGGAGCATCAGTCGAAGTAGCGATGCAAGACGGGGGCAAGATGATGACGTGAACATGGATCTGGCGGAAGGAGGCAGGGAGGAGGGGGGACTATGCAGGAAGGCGGAACTATGGTCGGGGAGTGGGAGAGAGAAATTGGGGAGGGAGGACAGTACGTATGAAAAAGAGGAGGAGGAGGAGGAAGAGGAGTTGGAGGAGGAGGAGGAGGAGGCGGAGGAATGTGGAGCAGGGCAAGGAGGATGATTGGGTCAAGAAGGCCGAGGTGGAGGAGGAGGAGGAGGCGGAGGAGGAGAAGGAGGGGGCTCAGGAGGAGATGGAGGTTTGGGGGGGGGAAAGAAGGGTGGGAGGGTGGAATGTATGGCACGAGGGAGGAAGGGGTGTACATAGGGAGGGAGGGGTGATCATGATGATGCTGCCGATGGTGTTGATGATGTTTATGATGGGGATGAAGACGAGGGGGGGGGAGAAGGAGGAGGCGGTCTAGGTTGACCGGGATGGTGAGGAGTATAGGAAACGAGAAGGATGAGAAGAAGGAGTGCGCTATGCCAATTCGGAAGTTAAAAATGGTTATGATTGTGATGACGATGGTGCTGCTCATGAAGATTGTTGTGGTTGCGATGTTGGTGCCGCTGCTGTTGCTGCTGATGATGAGGCGGAGGATGGCGCGGAGGAAGGAGAGGTTAATGAGCATGGGCCATGGGCTGGAGGAAAGCCTCGATGCGGATGAGGATGATGACCTGATGCTGATGATGAAGATGTTGCTGATGATGATGATGATGATGATGATGATGCTGCCGATGATGATGATGATGATGATGATGATGATGATGATGATGATGATGATGATGATGATGATGATGATGATGATGATGATGATGATGATGATGATGATGATGATTATGATTATGATTATGATGATGACGACAATGCTGAGGAGGAGGGCACGCGCCCCATCGTCGGTCCGAGTCGCAGGTGTCTCGTAGGCCCCGCAAGGCGGCTGTGCTGGACCTCCCCTTCGGGCGCCCCAGTGCAGCTTGAGGATGGCGGAGCAGATAATCTGGATGCTTCGGTGAGGACACGGGCCATGAGGGGGGTGATTCGCACCTGATACTCTGCGGCGGCGATCCTCAGGTGTAAGCTCCGCTGCTTGTTCGTAGGGGCGCTGCTGCTCGTATATAGGACAGCTTTGCTAGTCAGGGTCGACCCCCGTGCCCCCTTCCCCGTCTGGGTTGCGTTTTGGCCATGACTTCAGGAAGATCCAGCCGTGGCGACGAGGTCGCCCCAGGAGGCACAAAAAGACCCCCAGGCGTCCGAAAACCTGGAGCCTCCAAATTCGATCCTCGAATCTCTGGCCACTTCCGTCTAGTAAGACGGCTTTGCTTGTCTGGGCCAGCGCCGTCCCCGACCCCGGCCAGGGTTCACTTAGATCCGATCGATCCGATTCGATGTCGGCTTCGGCTTGCCCGATGCGGCTCGACCTCGAATGCCCCGCGATCCCGTGCAGGCCGATGCTTGCATGGCGCTGTTGTGCATCCTGGCGCGGCCGGTCCGGTTCGATCCCGACTTCGTGCCGAGGCCGGCCCGATCGGATGCAGATTCCGATTCGATCCGGTGTCCCGAAACTCGATGCTGATCGATCTTGCCCTGGCTGCGCAGGTCCGCCTGCAGTCCCGTCCGCGGTCAGAGTGTTGCCCCGTCGCTCCGTGCTCAGCTCAGGGCGCGCAGCTGCCGCGGAGCTCTTGGCCAGCTCCTGAGGCCGCCTTCGGACGTGCACCGTGTTGCTCCAGATGTTGTCGTCATGCTCGTGGATGTCTGGGCCTCACAGCTGGGGTTCGAGCAGGTGGGGTCGAAGGATTACGCCGCATCGCCGATGCATCCGCGATGCGGCTTGGTTTGGAGCACGGATGTCTCCACGTCGACGGCGCGGATGCATCTCCGACGTCGACGATGCACCTTTGACGCATCGTCGACGCATCGTCGATGCATCTGCGATGCATCGGCGATGCGGCGCGATCCTCCGACCCCATCTGCTGGAATCAATTTGGGAGGCCTCTAGAAGGGTGATCCCTGATAGGAGGCACATCGAAGATGAAGTTGGCCTGCGAACATGTCCCCAACGCGAATTTATGACCACCCGATGGCCCTGGGGACCCACAAATGTCCTGGGGGCACCTCAGAACGGTTGTGCGATTGACGGCGGACGCACCACTACATTTCTCGTAGCGGGAGTTATGGTCGTATGCATCCGTTGTAGCTTCCAGTGACATTCAGGGAGCGTCGGATCCCCTTCTGCATTCCAAGGTTGTCATATCCCGCTATTGGCTTGGGTCCAGCGAATCCTGTAGGTATTTCTAGCTAGAGAGATGGCGTTGGGGTCGGATCCCAGAAAAGGTATGGTAGAGTAGTAGGAATACGGCTGTCGAGGCGACGATGCTGGAATGTCGGATCGTGTTGGAGAGGAGCGGAGGGTAGGGGAGATTGCGGTCGACGCGAGGAGGTTCGGACGGAAGCCTGGTCGACGCGAGAGGGGGCGAGAGGGGGAGCAGGAGAAGATGGGGGGTGAATGAGAAGGAGGATTACTTGAAGAAGGGGGGTGGGCGAGTGCAAACATGGATCCAGTTGTCATTTTCATGCATATTCGCCAGATCAGGCGGCATTTGCCTTATGCTTCGGGGTGTCTCACCCGATCATCATCCGATCCGTGGATCTCGCGCGACATGTTCACGGATCCATCATCCATGTCAGCGTGCGCCCGAGAATGGGGGGCGAGTGTTGTGGAGGCGGGAATGCCCATTGTCGGATTGCATTGCAAGCTGCAGGGGATGCGAGACGGGCAGGTCGATTCCGTGCAGGAGCGGCTGGAGAGGCTGACCAAGGACGTGGACGTGCCTCTCCTCCTCTTTGTCCTCATCCCCTTGATCCTCCTCCTCCTCCTCCTCCTCCTCTTTCCCTCCCTCCCTCCCTCCCTCCCTCCCTACCCCTCCTCCCCCTCCTCCTCCTCCTCCTCCTTCTCCTCCTCCTCCTCCTCTTCCTCCTCCCCTGATCCCCCTGATCCTCCTTCTCCCTCCTTCCTCTCCTCCTCCCTTCCTTCTCCTACACCTCTCCGCCGTCCTCCTCCCGATCCTTCTTCTCGCGCCTTGCCGTCGCCTTCTTCATCTGCCCGTGCCATCTCATGCGGTCGGGGCCTGTTGGTCAGCGTGGCTCTCTGCCTCTCCTGGCCCACCATCGGCGTCACCCCAACACATTTCTACTATATGTGCGTCGCCCCCTCAGGGGCGACGCGCGCACCGAGAAATCTTTAGTATATGTGTCGCGGCGGGCGCTCTCTGGCCACACCGCTCGGGAAAGGATATACTACAAGATGGGTATACTATATCTTCGGGTCGGACGCGCGCCTCCAAGGATAATATATAGTACTAGTATATCTTTGTGCGTCCCACACCACGCTTCGACGCGACACGCTATACCACGTCCTGGTCTTCAGGCGTCAACGGCCCGAGCCCCTCGCGGCCACCCGCCCCTTGGGGTGGAGCGACACGCCATCCGCTTGCAAGGCATAGCGTTAAGTCGGGCCTGTCCCTCAACAGGAGGAATATTCAAACGTAGTCAAACAATTGTCGGGGGACAGTTGTTTTGAGCACTTGTTGAACCAAACTTCCCATGTAGGGGGACATGCCCGACCTAGGCACAGCGCGTCGCCAGAGGCTGCCGCCGCGACACGGCGGGCAACACATTTGTGCTGCTGACCGCATCTCCTCTCCGTGCGCCTCGCCGCCCCGCGGGGAGGACTGCCTCCAGGCGCAGCGCGCCGCGGACGAGGTCCGCTCGGACCTGCAGGCGGAGGCCGGCAGGCTGCGCGCGGAGGCTCGGCAGCAGGCCGAGGAGACCCGACGATAGGGGGCCAGATGCGAACCCTACCCCTACCCCCCACGATTTCTGAGGGGGAGGGTGGGGTTCACTTCGCTCGGGAGCTCCCGAACGAAGTGAACCCCACCCTCCCCCTCAGAAATCGTGGGTGGTAGGGGTAGGGTTCGCATCTGGCTCCCTAGACGACGAGCAAACGCCACAATACACACAAACTTTTGGCGCTCCGCGCGGATTTCTTGTCTCCGCGCTGGGCCCCCCCCTGGCGGCGCCTCCGGCGCCGCCCCTGGCGCGCTCCGCGCGCCATGGAGGGTGGCGTCCAGCGCGGATCCAGGAATTCCGCGCGGAGCGCCAAAATACTATGTTCATGCCGTCTATTTCCTTCTAACACAAGAGAACCCCTAAGCCTAATAACACGATTCAGACGTGGCATCCAGCGCATATCCCAGAAATCCGCGCGGAGCGCCAAAAGTTTCTGTGTATGCCGGTTTTTCTTCTAGATGCGGCTCCCGCTCGAGCTGCCCGTCCCGTCGTCGAGATGCACTCGCGGGCGAAAGGCATATTATCCGTATCCGCGGCCTCTCGGGTCGGGCCCCATGGGCCGCGACCCCGCGGGGATACTTCGGCAGCAAGTCATTGAGAGCCTTGTATACCCTCGCAATTCCGTCTTCAGCGTCGATTGACGTCTGGGAGTCGATAAGACAGCGCCGACTTAGCGTCGGTTAGCGTCGATTCAGCGTCTATGAGTGTTGATTGAGCGCCGGTTAGCGTCGAGCCGCAAGAGCCGACAAGATGGTATGGGAGGTTCCCGTGAGTTGTCACCGAAGCGGATGCGGGACGTTCTGTTCGCGGATAACCCGCGCGGAGTGTGCTCGCTTGGACCGCGTGTCCGCGGGATCGCGCCCCAGAGCGGGTACGGATATGTTCGGGCGGGGTGGGGCGAGAGTGAATCCGTTCCAGAGCGTGGCGGGACGCTCTGCGGTGTTTCTGGCAGCAACTCACGGGAGCCTCGTACCGGGGCGAGCGACATGGGTACGGAAAGAATGGGCTCGTCGGGCGGGGCTAGGAAGAGGATCGATCTTTTCCAGTGCGTGGCGGAACGCTCTCAGAGCATTCCGGAACGCTATGAGAAGGACGCGGCGCCCGAGACATCATCCAGAGCCGCCGGATCTCAGAGATTCTCGATTCATCCTCACCCGATTTTATCTTCGTCCTGGCCTCGTCTTAGACATGGGTGCGAAAAGAGTGGGTACGATGCCCAACAGCAGTTCCTGCTCATTTTGAGCGGGGCTCGTTGTCGGCGCCGCCGCGGACGTCGTCCACTTGACACAGAAGCTCGCTTGCTTCGCAGCGCTCGCTGTCGGTGTTGGACAACATTTGTTGTTGGGCATTGTACCGATGTTGTTCCGTACCCATGCCGGGCATCCAATCCAAACCGCATGCCCCCGTAACTCCGTCTTCAAAGTGCGCTCGCGTCGACCAGCGCCTGGTGATCGACGAGAGCGCGCCGACTTGGCGTCGCCGAGCGTCGAGCCTGCGCTCGATCGAGGCGTCGGCTGGCGTTGGTGAGCGTCGACTCGCAGGGGCCAGCAAGAGAGCCCGGGAGGACCCCCCCCCACCGAGTTGCCGCAGAACGGCGCGTGCCCCGTCCTCGCCCCCGCCGCGGGAGGCGGCGCCGGCGTCGAGGGGCCTCGGGCCCGCGCGCACGTCCTCGGCGGCTCGTCCTGCGCGGGCCCTCCGCGTCAGGGCGGGCGAGGGGGTCCCGAGAGCGCCTCGCGCGGCGCGGCCGCAGGGCGGGCCCTGGCCTCGGGGGGCGTCCCCCGGGGGGGGGGGGGGGGCCACGCGCGAGGGGCTCCGCTCTCGGGGGCCGCCCTCCTGGGGGCTGCACGCCGGGGGGGGGGGGGGGGGGGCTGCACGCCGGGGGGCGGGGCGCGGTTCGCCCGCACGCAGCGCCTCTGCCTCGCTCTCGCCCGCGGGCGCGGGTTTTGCTGCGTCTGTGCTTCGAGGGCGAGGGCCGCACTCCCACAGGGTCGAGCTCGAGGTTCGGCCCGTGGGCTTCCGCACCACGGTCTCCCGTCTGGTCTCTCTTCGGTGGGGTCTCGCGTGGTGGTCTCCCGTGCGGGAGGCTGCATCCTGGGTCGACTCGGGTCCTCCTCCTCCTCCTCCTCCTCCTCCTCCTCCTCCTCCTCCTCCTCACCATCACCATCACCATCACCATCACCATCACCATCACCATCACCATCACCATCACCATATCACATCCATCACATCATCATTCATCATCATCATCATCATCATCCTCATCATCATCATCCTCTCATCATCATTCATCATCATCATCATCATCATCACCCACATCATCCTCATCATATCATGCAATCATCATCATCATCATCATCATCATCATCATCATCATCATCATCATCATCATCATCATCATCATCTCCCCCTTTTCCCCCTCCCCGCTTCTTCTCTTCCTCCTCCTCCTCCTGCTCCTCCTCCTCCTCATCCTCCTCCTCCCCCTCCTCCTTTCTCCTTCTCCGCCTCGACCTCTTCTTCCCCTCCTCCTCCGTATCTTCGTCCTCCTTCTCCATATTCTCCCGGTGTTACTCCGACTATCCTCCACCTCCGAATCCCCCTCGAAAACCTCAAACGTCCTGTTTCCCTCCCCTTCTTCCAAAATTGCACTCCGTAGTCTAAAGCCTCCTCCTCACCTCGCCCCCCTTCCTCACCTCCATGCTCTTCCTGCCCTCTCTCTTTCCTCTTTCCCCTCCCCTATTCCTCTCACCTCCTCCTCCTCCTCCTCCTTCTTCCACTCCTCCTCCTCCTCCTCCTCCTCCTCCTCCTCCTCCTCCTCCTCTTCCTCTTCCTCCTTCTCCCACTCCTTCCTCCTCCTCCTCCTCCTCCTCCTCCTCCTGCTCTCCTTCCTCTTCCCCCTTCCCACATCCCTGCGGTATTGGACGACCATCTTCGGTGCTCGGAGCTGCTCAAGTCTGCTGTCCCCCCTCCGCCCCCAACTCAGAGAGTGGAGGGGTGTGCCAGGGGCTCGTCGGGCTGGCCAGGACGAGGAGAACTCAGTTCCAGAGCGTTCCGCAACGCTGTCCGAGCCTTCCGGAACGCTCTGAGAAGGCCGCGTCGCCGCGGCGCCCGAGACATCCTCCAGAGCTCGGTTCACCCTTGCCCCATGTTATCCTCGTCCTGGCTTCGTCTATAGCTCGGAGCGTGCTTCCAGGAGGGGGGGCGCGCGGAGGGATCGTGAGAGCGGGAGGGGGCGCGGGTGCTCGACGATCGGCCCAGCGCGCGCTGGCGGTGCGCCGGCCCTGCCGCATCGGCCGCGGCGGCGCTGCGCCCCCCCCCTCTCTGCCTCCTCCGGCAGGGTCCGCCTCCTCCTCCTCCTCCTCCTCCTCCTCCTCCTCCTCCTCCTCCGCCTCTCCCCCCTCCCTCCTCCCTCCTCCTCCCCTCCTCCTCCTCCTCCTCCTCCTCCTTCCTCCTCCTTCTTCTCGTCCTCTTCCTCCTCCTCCTCCTCCTCCTCCTCCTCCTCCTCCTCCTCAGCACCATCCACCATCACCATCACCATCACCATCATCATCATCATCATCATCATCATCGCATCATCATCATCATCATCAGCATTATCATCAGCATCCTCATCATCATCATCATCATCATCTCATCGCATCATCATCATCATCATCAGCATTATCATCAGCATCCTCATCATCATCCTCATCCTCATCGTCATCATCATCATCCTCATCCTCATCCTCATCCTCATCCTCATCCTCATCCTCATCCCGGCCGCCCCCTCCCCATCCCCCTCCTGGCCCCATCCCCGCCTCCGACGAGGCACGCGTGTGCACTCTCCGCCGTCTCCACGGGAGGGAGAGAGCCTTGCTCGAATTGGCAGAGGCCTTGTCTTACGTCGGGCGTGTCCCTCTACAGGGGGATAACTCAAAAAAGTAAACAATAGTCTGGGGCTATTTTTTTATTTTCCGTTCAAAATCCCACTGTAGGAGGACAGGCCCGACTTAAGCCTTTTCCCCGACCACGGTGGAGCCCCGAAGGCCGGTTTAGCGGCCCAGCAGGTCCTCACTGGCAGGGCTTCGGGATCCTCGGGGTCGGCTGGGGGGACCCGGTCCAAGAAGGGTAGCTAGGCCATGCGATCGCAAACATGGATAAAGTGGGCGTGGATGAGCCACGGGTCCCGTTTCCATAGGAAATCGCGGATTTCTGCCGCCGAGCGAGGCGGCACCGGCCGCATTTTGAAAAGGGCACTTCCCCCGATCCATGGAGTAGGCGACCGCGCGCCAAATCCAGGGATCGCGAATCCACGTTTGCGCGCACCCGACTAGGGTCACCGCGTCCCCAGCTCCTGGCCCTGCTCCTCCCCGTCTAGCCGCCCCCTCCCCAGCCCTCTCCTGCCCAGAACCCCGACGTCGTGTGTTGTGCACGGCGTGGCTCTCCAGAGGTCTGGACCCCTCCCGAGGAGCCAGGAGCAAGGAGGAGGACGCGGAAAGTGCTGTTGGGATGTCGCATCCCCTCTTCCTCCAAAATGTCTGGACCCCCTCACCAGGACCCGTTTTTCATCCCAGGCAGTTTTTTGGACGTTCCCAGGATCCCGCGAGGGCCTCGGTTGAAAATAGCCCACACCTCCCTGCGTGAGTTCTTCAGAGATGTCTGAGTCTGTGTCCCCTATCTCCATCTCCAGGGGCCGTCCAGAACGATTTTGGCAACCCCGGAACGCTCTCGTCTCTTAGCGTTGCCCCTGCACGTGCCCTTCCTTGTTTGGGTCAGATGTATATCCAGGTCCACGGCGTCTCGGACTTTTGGGAAGAGATGCCAACCATCTAGATCATCCCTAGACGCAGGCCCTTCTGTAGAAGCCAGGTTTGATCCATGCCCATTGCGTCTCTGGCTTTCAGGGAACGGAGCCCGCATATCCGAGACGCAGTGGATATGGATATATGATATACGGAGGGGGCGTTCGTTAAGGAATGTGCCCGGGAGGCTTCAGATCCTGGAGCGTTCCTTGTCTGATGAGGGCGACGGTGATGTCCATGGCCAGACCTCATTTGGTGGCTCACCAGCTCCCAGATCTTGGATTTCAGATCCAATGTGTGGTGTTGACCTTCATGGTGCAATTACCCTTTCTCACTGCGAGATGCGAGGACACATATACGGTCCCCATCCGAAGGATCATTGGTAGGTTTGGCTCGGCGATCTTTCGCTCCCATTCACATCCACGGGTTCCTGATTACATGCCCTCACCGCAAGTTCCAGGGTCAACGGATGACATAAAAACGAGCTTTCGGAGGTCCGCAATGATTTCTAGGATCAGGGCTGGGCCCCCTTCCCTGGCGCGCTCCGCGCGCCAGGGGGCTCTAGTGACAATCCAAGCAAACCGGGCGGAGTTCCGACAGTTGTTTTGCTTATGCCATGTTCTTGATACGCCTCAACACTGGCTTCCAGATCCCGGCTTCCTGAGCCGCGGGTTTCTTACCAAATGCCCCACCGAAAGTTCATCCTCCCCCTCCCTCTCCCCCTCCTCCTCCTACCCCTCCTTTTCCTCCTCCCCCCTCCCCCCCTCCTCCTCCTCCTCTCCTCTCTCCTCCTCCTCCTCCTCCCATTCCTCTCTTCCTCCTCCACAATTACTCAATATGAATACTACTCTCCCTCTTCCCTGATGACGTGCTGGGAGTGTTCGCCCCCCCCCCCGCGTCCTGTTTTTTTACACAGGATTCCCGGGAGTTGGGTTTTCGCCTGCATTTTTTTCAAAATGCTGCTCTCGCTGAGGCGCCGGCCTCATTTTCGGGCCCCGCTCGTTCCGAATCGTGCTCCTGCTGCAGCGCTGGCCTCATTCCCGTGCTTCCGCTCGTTCCGAATCGTGCTCTCGCTGCAGCGCTGGCCTCATTTCCGCGCTTCCGCTCGTTTCGACTCGTTCTCCCGCTGCAGCGCTGGCGTCATCTCCCGTGCCATGCCACAGCACACGCGCACACACGCACACACGCACACAGACACACACACACACCAACACACACCAACACACACACACACCAACACACACCAACACACACCAACACACACACACATGCGCGCACGCACGCACGCACGCACGCACGCACGCACACATACACACACAACCCACAACCCATCACCCACAACCCACAACCCACAACCCACAACCCACAGCCCACAGCCCACAGCCCACAGCCCACAGCCCACAACCCACAACCCACAACCCACAACCCACAACCCACAACCCACAACCCACAACCCACAACCCACAACCCACAACCCACAACCCACAACCCACAACCCACAACCCACAACCCACAACAACCACAACAACCACAACCCACAACCCACCCACCAACCCACAACCACAACCCACAACCACACAACCCACAAAACCCACACCCACAACCCACAAACCCAACCCAACCCACAAACCCACAACCCACAACCCAACCACACCCCACAACCCACAACCCACAACCCACACCCAACCCAACCCAACCCACCACAACCCACAAACAAAAACCCACAACCCACAACCCAACCCACACAACCCAACACCCCACCCACAACCTCCACAACCACAACCTACAACCCACAACCACAACCCACAAACCAAACCCACAAACCCACAACCCACAACCACAAACCCACAACCCACAACCCCAACCCCACAACCCAAACCCCACAACCACAACCCACAACCCACAACCCACAACCCACAACCCACAACCCACAACCCACAACCCACAACCAACCACAACCCACAACCCACAACCCACAACCACAACCCAAACCCACCAACCACAAACCACAACCCACAAACCCACAACCCAACCCACCCACCAGCCACACACCACACCCACCACCACCACACACACACACACACCACCACACACACAACACCACCACACCACACCACCACACCACCACCACCACCACCACCACACCACCACCCACCACCACACCCACCACCACCACCCACCACCACCACCCACCACCAACCACCCACCACCACACCACCCACCACCCGCCACAACCACCACCACCACCACCACAACCACAACCACAACCACAACCACAACCACAACCACAACCACAACCACAACCACAACCACAACCACAACCACATCTACGCCGCACGCACGCACGCACGCACGCACGCACGCACGCGCACCACCACCCACTACGCACGCGCGCGCGGAGCCACAGGTCCGCTACGACACGCGTCCGCGGATAGAGAAAATTAGCGCCATGGTAAGGGATGGGAGGGAGGGGTAGGACGTCAGATATGACGCGAGCGCACCTCGCTTGTCCTCCTCCTCCTCCTCCTCCTCCTCCTCCTCCTCCCATTCCTCCTC
>CAUYUJ010002130.1:65000-92967 GCA_963575745.1 Prorocentrum cordatum
GGCAGCACCCAGAAAATATGGGAAATATGGGGAATCCTGTTATCCGTGTGTATTTATTTGTGTGTCCCAGGGCCCCTTCAAGTAAGGAGGCTGTCCTGGTCCGAGGCTTCGTCCTGGTCCGAGGCTTCGTTGCACAGCCAGCCCGCAGAGTAAGGCATAGCGGCCCTCCAAGGCCTCGGCCGCGAGCGCGCCGCCTTCGCTGGCCGCGCCCCGCTCGCCAGGTGCCGGCACGGCCCTGCGAGGCCCTTGCACCCGTACCGCGCATCCACCTGCATACCCAGACCCCCTCGAGTAATGAAAAAATCGTTTTCGGAAATGCCCCTCGAGTAATGAAAAAAACCCATACCCATACCCAGACCCCCTCGAGTAGTGCATATCATGACGGAAGGTTTTTCTAAATTTTCGGCCTCCGGGGGCTCTCACCGGGCCTCCGGAGCGTCAGAAAGACACTCAGGATGCAAAGCCGGGCATGGGGAAAGGGTCGGGACCTATGGGGGTCGACGTGATGAAAGAATCATTACGTTGGGGTCTGGGTACGGTGGGGGCACTGGATCAGGAACCCTTCGATAGGGAATCCAGGGTCTGGAGGCCGGTGGAACTCCCATCGAAGCTTGGCCAGGGATATCACCGCCGCCCTCCTCCGATCAGGAGTCCTCCAGGGTCTGCAGCCTCCTGGGCGCACTGCTGAGTCAGCGCGCCCACCGTACGGGTTGGCTGCACCTCGGCATCACCGAAGCATCTACTCATGCTGCGTGTGTGCGCGGGCCCCCCGCAGGGGCGACGAGCGCGGCCAGAAGTCTTGCAGTGTATCTGCCCGGCGGCGGGCGCTTTCTGGCCACACCGCCCAGGAAGCGTTGAGCATGCTATAAGATGTGTTGTACTATTCGGGGGGGGACAGAGCCCCCACCTTGACACGTCGATTCGTGAATTGCCCGTTTTCGGTTCTCGAGGGGGCGCCGCGGCCGTCGTTTTCCAGGCTTGCGCCCGCCAGGTCTGGGTCCGAGGTCGTTTGCAATAGATTACGTGTTGCTAGAGCGGGTTCTGTCTATCCCCGATATATGTTGGGTTCGGGCGTGCTTCTCCGAGGTGGGCGCGAAGTGCTACAAGCCTCATCAAGCATAAACTGGCACGCTGTTCAGAACCGTGGCGCTGGATAGAGATTGGACACTTTTCAGAAAGCGAGTTCTTCAATGCTGTGTGGGGGGGTGCCGGATTTTGGGCACCCCTGCGTCTGTATCAAATATGTCATGCCAACATTGAAGTAGCGCCGACCACACTAGTACCGAAAATAAAAATCGTTAGCTGATTCCCAAGCATCCTGCGGTGTTGGGTCCTCTTTTTGAAGAGACCGCGCCCCGCGTCACCTAACCTGCCTCACGCTGCCCACTCCTCCCATATCTGCCTCTGCCCTCCGCGTGTCCATGTCGGCAGACCCCTGACACGTGACGTGTCTTCACTCGAACCAGAGCTCCGGGTGGGGGGGCACCGCCTGCGGTCGCCCAGTCAATTCTGGCACACCCCTGACATTCTTCCTGGCCCCACAGGAAGCTCCAACTGGGGCCCCATCGGGGGGGTGGGTACCGCATGCGGTCCTCAAGCTCATCCCGGCACACCCCCCACGCGCTTCGCGGTTCCATGGGGGCTTCCACCGAGGGCCTCAGCGGCAGGGCCCGCATGCGCCTCAGGCCCACGCCGGCTCACCCCTCACGCGCTTCGTGGCCCCACGGGGATCTCCACGGCAGGCGAGGTCCACCAGCGCGCTGCTCGCAGCTGCACTTGGTCGGGCCCTCCGCCCCGGAGCACGTCTGGCGAGCCTCGCGCCCACTGCCTCGCTTCCCCCGGGAGGGGGCCCCAGACCAGGCCGATGTGGTGCCGCACCGTGGCGCTGCTGCTGCTCGCCGCCTCGGCCGCGGCCGACCCCGCCGTCCGCGGCACGGCCGCCGTGGCTGCCGGGGTGCTCGAGCAGGCCACGCACGAGGCGGCTCGTCGTCGTCGTCGTCGTCGTCGTCGTCGTCGTCGTCGTCGTCGTCGTCGTCGTCGTCGTCGTCGTCGTCGTCGTCGTCGTTGTCGGCGTCGGCGTCGTCGTCGTCGTCGGCGGCGGCGGCGGCGTCGTTCGCCTCCATGGCCATCTGGGACCTTCTTGTTCCACCAAAGCCTCTCCTCTTTCTCGCCGCTCCCTCGTTGCAAGAGCCAGGGCACGCGTGCCTCACGCCTCCCCCGGAGAACAACTCGAGCGCGGGGTGGAAGTGAGGGCGCGGCCTCGCGCGTGTCTTGGCATCGCTCGGCCGTGTGCATTTTTTCTTGGCGACGACCATCGAGGAGCAGCCTTCAATCATCCAGCGAAAAATACACACGCACGAGATCGAGAGATGCACAGGGAATATGGACGTCCGAGCGATGGCGAGGTGCTGGGTGCGCACGGTCCGGCCGGCCGGCTCGATGCGGGGGTGCCGCTGCTGACGAAGGTGGGGGCTGGACCAAGGAAGAGAGGATAGGGGAGGATGAGGATGATGGGAAGGGCGCAGGAGGAGGGAGGCGGAGGAGGAGGAGGAGGAGGAGGAGGAGGAGGAGGGAGGAGGAGGCGGAGGAGGAGGAGGAGGATGACGAGAAGTAGGAGGAGGAAGGAGGAGGAGAAGGAGGAGGAAGGAGGAAGGAGGGAGGGAGGGAGGGAGGAGGGAGAGGGAGGGAGGGAGGGAGGGAGGGAGGGAGGGAGGCGGAGGAGGAGGAGGAGGAGGAGGAGGAGGAGGAGCAGGAGGGGAAGGAGGAGGGAGGAAGGAGGAGAGGAAGGATGAAGAAGAGGGGGCTGCTCGAGGCGGCACTCGACGACCAATCCCATGAAGATGGCGAGCTGCTTGCCGCGGATGTGCCTCAGGCCCCAAGGGACGGCGACGCAAGCTCGGGGGGATTGGTGGCGCGCCGGTCTATAGTATTATAGGGGATGATGAGGTGTGGGGCGGGAGGAGGAATAAGAGGAGCAGGCGGTAGAGGCGGAAGAGGATGGGAGAGGATGCGGATGATGATGATGATGATGATGATGATGATGATGATGATGATGATGATGATGATGATGATGATGATGATGATGATGATGATGATGATGATGATGATGATGATGATGATGATGATGATGATGATGATGATGGTGATGGTGATGGTGATGGTGATGGTGATGGTGATGGTGATGGATGGTGATGGTGATGGTGATGGTGATGGTGATGGTGATGGTGATGGTGATGGTGATGATGAGGAGGAGGAGGAAGAGGAGGAGGAGGAGGAGGCGGAGGAGGAGGAGGAGGACAAGGAGGGGAGGAGGACGAGGACATCAGAATCAGCAATTGTAGCAGCAGGATGAGCATGAGGGGGAGTGGAGAAGAAGGGGGACGGAAGAGTTGGAGGAGGAGCTGTTGGAGGAGGAGGGTAAGAGAACTATTATTGCGAATGAAGAAGAATAATATTAAGAGTAGGAAGGATTTTACGAATACAAATATTAATAACAACACGAGTAAGCATACTTTGAACAATCATAAGAAAAAGAACGCTGTGGAGAAAGGAGGAGAGGAGAGGAGGAGGCGGAGGAAGAGGAGGATGAGGAGGACGAGGAGGCGGAGGAGGAGGAGGAAGAAGAGGAGCAGGAGGGGCGAGGGGGGAGGAGGGAGGAATGCGGGCGGGGAGGCGTCGGGTTGAAGAGCGGGTGGGAGGGTGGCGGAAGGAGGAAGGAGATGGATGAGGGAGGGAGGGAGGGATGATGGATAGGATGAGGAATCGTAGGTTGAGATGAATGGGGGAGGATTTTCAGTATGGTCCGGAAGCAAGCTAGGAGGACGGAAACACGAGGAGCACGAAGACGCAAAGGGAAAGGAGAGGAGGGGGAGGGATACAGATGCTGATGATGATGGTGATGATGTTGATGATGTTGCTGCTGCTAATGCTGATGCTGATGATGATGATGATGCCGATTATGATGCTGATGATGTTTATGATGATGACGCTGATGATGATGATGCTGATAATGATCATGGTGGTGATGCTGATCATGATGATAATGATGTTGATGCTGTGGCTGATGCTGATGCTGGTGATGATGATGCTGCTCATGCTGATGATGATGATGCTGATGCTGATGCTGATGCTGATGCTGCTGATGCTGATTGATTGTGCTGGTGATGATGCTGGTAATGATGATAATGATGCCGATGAGGATGATGATGGTGATGCTGATGATGATGATGATGATGATGTTGCTGACGAGGATGATAATGTTGACGGTGATGCTGATTATGATGATGATCTTGATGCTGATGCTGATGCTGATGATGAGGAGGAGGGGGAGAAGGATTACTACCCTCCAAATTTCCTTGTGCCTCCTCCAGATCACATCCTCATCCCCCCCTCCTGCAGCGGCAATGCGCCACGTTGTTCCCTCCTCCTTCTCCCTGCCCTTCTGCTTCCTTTCTGCTCCATACTCCCTGCTCTTTTCATTCCACTCGTTCTTCTCCCCCTCCTCCTGTTATCCACGTGGAAGTGTTCAATCAGTGTCTTGGAGCCACGGTGTGGCATCGAAACGGAGCCAACATCAGCATTGTAGGCCCGCGATCGTGGAAGCGGCCTGTAAGCTCGGTCGTCGGTGGGAGGGGGGCATGACTCGCTCTTCGACAGCAACACCAGCCAAACATGCGACGGCAGGGGGGCGTCAGACTGTCAGGCGTCTTGCAGGTACCCTGCAGCTCCGTTGGAAGCGGTAGCCCAGATCTGGAATTCGGTGGACAAGCCTCCCCTTTCGTGCGTTGCCCTCTGGCCGCCCGTCGGGAAGCGCCCTCCCCCCCTCTGGCAGAGGTCTCCGACGTGCCGAAGGCGGTGGCGCTCGGCAAGACGGAGGATGTGAACCCGTACATGACCAACGGAGCAACGGCGGAGGCGCTCTTCTCGGCGGCGAGCGAGGGGGGAAGTGAGAAAGAGAAGGCATTCTCAGAAGGCTCGGAAAGCCCCCGGCCTTCTGAGAAGCTTTCTCTACACCTTCCCCGAAGACCCAAAAGACTCCTCGGAAGGCGCCGGGGCTTCTGAGAAGTCCCGCCGCCTCCCGAGAAGGCCTTCTCCTCTTCACTTCGCCCCCTGGTTCGCCGCCGATCCTCGCCCTCTTCAGCATGGTCGCCCTCATGATCTGCTGGATCGAGTGCTGCAAGGCTGCCAAGTGAGGCGGCTTGGCCCGCCCTGCCGGCCTCTCCCCTGAGCCTGCCGTAGCTAGTTGAAGTCGCCGCCGCGCTCGGAGGCACCGCCCATCCCGGGGCGGCCCGCGCAACTTTTTGTCGAGGTGGCTGCTGGCAGAGTCGTGCTCGCCGACGGGTTCGGCACCTCTGTGCAAGACCTGCTCTCCTGGTCCGGATCGCGACCGCGAGCAGGCGTGAGCTATGATATCATCCGAGGCGCCTCGCGCTCGCCGCCCGCTTCGCCAGACGGGCCGAGCATGGCCGAGACGGGCTGGACGCATGCCGAGCGAGGTCCCAAAGACGGCCTCGCAGAAGGGCCCAGAAGGGCTCCGCGACGGCTCCAAATGGCCCGGTGACGGCCCAAGAAGCGCCCGAAGTGGGCCCCAAAAAGAGAACCTGAGGCCCAAGATGGGCGGGCACAAGGGTTAAGTCGGGCCTGTCCCCCTACAGGGGGATTTTCGACGACAAATACAAAATACCTTCAAAATTGTCCAAAAATAGTCCAAAGATAGTCTGGGGACTATTTTTTTGTATTTTTTGACCGTTTTGGTGTATGTTTAGGGTATTTCCCCAATCAGAGCTTGCCTCTGTAGGGGTCCTAGCGGATTCATATGCTTAGGTTAGGCTCGCCGCCGATTTTCGCGGCGCGCCCGGGTGCCCGGGGTTGCCCGGGTGCCCGGGGGGTCCCGGGGAAACCCGGGTACCCGGGTGCCCGCGGGTGCCTGCAGGCGTGCCTGGGGGTGCCTTGGTGCCCGGGTGCCCTGGTGCCCGGGTGCCCGGGCGTGCCCGGGGGTGCCTGGGGGTGCCCGGGGGTGCCCATAGCCCAATAGCCCTGATGCCCTATAGCCCTACAACTCTATAGACCTATAGCTCCACAGCCCTATAGCTCAATATTCATAAGATTAGGTTAGGTTTGCCGCCGATTTTCGCGGCACGCCCGGGTGCCCGGGTGCCCGGGGGTGCCCGCGGGTGCCCGGGTGCCCGGGTGCCCGGGCGTGCCCAGGGGTGCTTGGGGGTGCCCAGGGGTGCCCTATAGCCCTATAGCCCAATAGCCCTATAGCCCTACAACTCTATAGCCCTATAGCTCTATAGCCCTATAGCTCAATAGCCCTATAGCTCTATAGCTCCCTAGCCCTACAGCCCTGATTGGGTTTTTTCTCCGGTATCATTTTTCCCTGCCTAGGCTCTGCCTAGAAGGGTTCTTACTCTCTAGCTTAAAGGGGCCGGGCAGTGGAAAGCGCCCCGGGCGGTTCCCCCAGTCCCCTGGGAGCCAAGCAAAAGCAACAGCAAAGGTAAATGCAAACGCGCCCCTGGATGCCAAGCAAAAGCAAAAGCAAATGCAAAAGTGAAGGCAAAAGCGAAGGCACAACAACAACATAGCATAGCATAGCATAGCATAGCATAGCATAGCATAGCGCAGCATAGCATAGCGCAGCATAACATAGCATGGCATAGCCTAGCCTAGCCTGGCCCAGCATAACATTGCGCAGCATAGCATAGCATAGCATAGCATAGCATAGCATAGCATAGCATAGCATAGCATAGCATAGCATAGCATAATATATCATAGCATAGCATAGCGCAGCACAGCATCCACCATTGCTGCTGCTGCTGCTATCTATATATATATATATGTGTGTAGGAGTTGGAGCCTCTAGGAGGCTTTCCTAGAGGCTCCTACTAATGTTGCTTTCCTAGAGGCTCCAACTCCTAGGTAGGGTCGCACTGGGATAATTTTATTGTTCGTCGAGAATCCCCCTGTAGGGGGACACGCCCGACATAACACAAGGGGTTCCAGGGAGGATTTGATGAATCGCTTCGCGCGTTCCGCCGTCCCATTTCGCATCGCTGTGGCTGCGTGGTGGTGTGCTCGTGCCCACGGGGATCAGTAGGGCAGGCAGAAATGTCCACGAGGAGATCGTTGGAGATGTTGCTCGCACCCTCTTGAAGAGAGCCGATCGACTGCTCCAGAGGGCGCCAAGGTGGCTCAAGAGAATTTTGAGGCCTCTGGGGAGCCTCTTGGGGGCTTCCTCGGGGACTCTTGCGGCTTCCTGGGGGCATGTTGAGGGTCTTGGGAGCCTCTGTTGGGACCTCTTGGAGGAGCTCTTGGCGACTTCTGGGGGCTTCCTAGGCGCCTCTTGGGACCGAGAGCTCGACATGTCCGTTCGGGTTCCCCATCTGGGCCCCCTCTTGGGGCCACCCTGGGGCCGTCTGGGAGGCCTCTGTGGGCCGTCTTAGGGCCATCTTGGGCTAGTTGGGGGCTCTCTTGGAGGCCTCTTGGGTCGTCTTAGGACCATCTTGGGCTAGTTGGGGGCTCTCTTGGAGGCTTCTTGGGGCGTCTTAGAGCGATCCCGGGGCCTCCTGGGCCGTCCTGGGCGGTTTGCAGCTCGAAAAGGCGGTACCGCCCAAAAATCGCCAGACAACCTGTTTGCTAATTCACTGATTTGGGCGTCTGCGGGGCCTCTCGAAGTCCTCTTGGATCCCTCCCGGGAGGAGGAGGAGGAGCAGGAGGAGGAGGAGGAGGAGGAGGAGGAGGAGGAGGAGAGCGCTTGGGACGCTTCTTGGGCGGCCAACGTGGAGGAGCATCTTGAAATGCTACTGGCCTGAGGCCGCGGGGCCTGCCACCCAGGCGCCTCATTCGGTCGCCCTGGGGGCCCCGAGGCCGCGCCCAGGAGTTCCGGCACCTCTGGCCCGACACTGCCGGGGCCTTGCCGGGGGATGCTTTGTCTGGGGGCCCCGGGGGGCCGCCACGCTCAGGCCCCCGGAGACCAGGACACAGATCATTTGTTTGTCGCAACCGCAGGCGAGGGCGCCAGCGGCGAGTAGGCTCCGAGCGGGCCGCGCAAGAGCCGAATTGCCTAACGCCGACGGGCCGGCGACCTCAGCAGCGCCTCGGTGGGCGGGCCCAGGACACAGGTAAGCCAGGACACGGAAAACTAAGGAAACGGCACCCTTTCCTGCAAAGTCACGTTTTTCAGCACTCGTGCATGTTCTGTTTCCTGCAAGGCAGGATGCGGGTTTCGTGTCCGGGTTTAGGGGTGTCTTGCAGGCTTTTGGGGCCTGTGCCTGGGTTTATTATGGAAATACTGCAGTGCAGTATTTTGTTCGCGCCGCCGTTTGGGAGAATTGGCTTCGAGGGGTGTTGGGTGTCCGGGTCTAGCGTGTCCGGGTCTACGGGGCCCTGACACGCGCGCGCGAGAGAAAACATTCGTACATTCTTACCAGAGATTTTTGCACGCAGCTGGCCCGTCGGGCCGGCGAATATTGCCCAGGCCAGGGCGTCCCCATGTTGGGTTCGAGCACGGTCCGAACGTATCCCATTCTGGGCCTAATCGGGGACGGTTTGGTGTTCTCTTGGGACCCGAGTTGGGCCCAGACTCGTCCGAACATTGGCCCCAGAGTCCATCCCAAACTGTATAGATATTCCCTCTTACCAGGTGCCACAGACGAGCTCGGGCATCTGCCACGCGAAGATGCTGAAACCTCAGATGTTTTTGCCATGAATTTGACGGTTCCGACTTGTCGGTGGAAGTGGGCCGAAGAGGCGTCCTTTGGGGCCCGAGGGGCCGATCTTGGAGGCCAAGACGGCGCCCAAGAGGGGCCACATTGGAGCGAGAGCCCGCTCCGAAACCACGTTGGGCGTGATCTTGAGTTAGAGCTCGTCTTGGACGCCATCATGGAGCCGTCTTGGGCCCCAGAGAAGGGGATGGTCTCAACAGCAGCGGGCGACGGGATGGAGCCTGCTATAGGGGCAAAAAACAGAGCGCCATAGGACATCGGAAGAAGCGGTGGCGTGGCCGGTCCTCGAAATCCGTAGCGGCGGCCTCGGAGAGGGGAGAGAGGGGTGGGCGGAATCTCCCGCCTCCTCGTGGCGATTCCCCCCCCCCTCCAAAGGCTTAAGGCTGACATGTTTTTCGCCGAAGGCCGTTCTGCCCAGACCGTTTTTCGCCGAAAGACCGCCGACGACCGCCGAAGACCGCCGAAGACTGCGTCGGGCCCCAACGCCCGTGGCGGGGCGCGCGCCCGCTGGCGGCTTTCGGCGGCCTTCCGGCGGTCTTTCGGCGGCCAAGGTGCGTGGCGAAGGGGCCCATAAGCGAACGCGTGACGTTTTTCGCCCGCGGACCGCCTCGGCGTGGACTCGTTTCCCCCCCCTCCAAGGGCCTAGTGCTGACCTGTTTTTCGCCGAGGGCCGTTCTGCCCAGGCCGTTTCTCGCCCGCGGACCGCCTCGGCGTGGCCTCGTCCGCCGCCGCCGCCCCGCCCGCGCCCGCCAGAGCCCGCCCGAGCCGGGCAGCGAGGAAACCCTTTCGCCCGCGGACCGCTGCGCGTAAGCCTGGCCTGTCCCTCTACAGGAGGAATGCCCAAACATAGATTCAACGACACACGGAGACGAGTTGTTTCATCATCTCCTTAATCCTTTTGGGGCATTCTTTGGGGCCCATAAAGCGAACGCGTAACGTTTCTCGCCCGCGGACCGCCTCGGCGTGGCCGATCGTTCGCCGCCGCCGCCGCCGCCCGCGCCCGCCGGAGCCCGCCCGAGCCGGGCAGCGTGGAAGCCGCTGCGCCCGCGGACCGCTGCGCGTAGGCCGGGCCTGTCCCTCCGCAGGAGGAATAGCCCAAAATAGTAAAAAATAATAGTTCGACGATTTTTTTTGAATTATCTTTGAAATCCTTTTCGAGCAGTTCTTAAACTTTTTTTTGCTATTCACCCAAAGTCCGCCTGTCCATCTACAGGAGGAATATCCAAACATAGTTTCAGCAATACGGGGACGATGTTGTTAACTATCCGTGCAAGCATTTTTGAGCATATCTTTGGATACCCTTGAGCATGTTCTGGGGACGATTTGAGCATGCTTTTGATGGCCTTTTATTCGTGTGATCCTTTTCGAGGATGTTTTGGACGTCCTTTTATCCGTGTAATCCTTTTTAAGCATGTTCTGGGGGCGATTGTATACATTATTTGTTTAATCCTTTTGGAGCATGTCTTTGGATATCTTTCATCTTTCGCCCAGAAAAGTCCACCTCTAGGAGACCACGTCCGACCCAACGCTTCGCCACGAGCGGTTCGCCGCACGCCCCGCCCGCCCTTCCGGGCCCGCTGGCCCGCCCTTCGTGGCCCGCCCGGCCGCCCCGCCCGCCCTTCGGGGCCCGCCCCGCCGGCCTTTCGGGGACCCCCGGCCCGCCCTTCGGGGCCCGCCCCGCCCGCCCTTCGCGACGGGGTCCGCCTGTAGCAGGACACGCCCGACCCCACGCTTCGCCCCGAGCGTTCCGCCGCCCCGCCCCGCCCTCCCTTGCGGGGCCCGCCGGCCCCGGCTCGCGGCGGGGTCCGCACGCCCTCCCGTGCGCGGGGCTCCGCCCGCCCGCTATGGCAGAGCGCCCCCGCCCGCTCTCGCGTTCCGCCGGCCCTCTCCTCTCCCTCTCCTCTCCCTTTCCCCCTCCTCCTCCCCCTCCCCCTCCTCCTCCTCCCCCTCCCCCTCCTCCTCCTCATCCTCCTCCTTCTCCTCCATCCTCTTCCCTTATGAATGATTTCTCCCTGTCGCACCCCGAGGCCAGTTGGAAGGGCGGGCCCGCTCCAGCAGAGCGCCCCCGCCCGCTCTCGCGTTCCGCCGGCCCGGCTGGGCCGGCCCGCATCCCAAAATCCGCCTGTAGGGCGACGTGTCTGGCCTACAGCTAGGGCCGCCTGTCAAACAGCACACGCCGTTGAAAAATTGGTCTGCCAGCGGAGCGGGCCTCCAGCGGAAGGGTCCCCGGCGAATCGGTCCGCCAGCGACACGGCCCTGTCGGGGCTCACGCCACGGGGGTCAGCGCTAACGGGGGTCAGCCAACGAAACACGTTGGAATCCCAAGTTTGAATCATCAAGCTCCAGATTTTAACATTGCAACCTCTCCGATTCCGTTGGCATCCAGAGCTTGGGAGTCCATAGTGGCACCTCTTCGGGGCCCTTCAGAGGCCTCCTGGGAGGCCCGTCGCCGTCGTTTTCGTCCTCGTTGTCGACGTCGTCGTCGTCGTCGTTGTCGACGTCGTGGTCGTCGTCGTCGTGGTCGTCGTCGTCGTCGTCGTGGTCGTTGTCGTCGTTTGTCGTCGTTGTCTCCGTCGTCTTCGTTGCTCTCGTCCTCGTCGCCCTCGTCCTCGTCCTCGCCGCCGTCGTCGTCGTCGTCGTCGTTGTCGTCGTCGTCGTCGTCGTCGTCGTTGTCGTCGTCGTCGTCGTTATCGTCGTCGTCTTCGTCGTCGTCGTTGTCCTCCGTTGTCGTCGTTATCGTATTTATCGTTGTCGTCGTCGTCGGTGTCGTCTTCACTGTCCCCGTCCCCGTCCTAGTCCTCGTCCTCGTCGTCGTCGTCGTCGTCGTCATCGTCGTTATCGTCCTTTTCGTCGTCGCCGTCGTCGTCGTCGTCGGGTCCGAGGGCCTCGCAGGGCCTGCAGGCGCTTCAAAAGGCCTCTGGAGATCTTCTGAGGCCTTCGCAGACTTTTGTAGACCTTCAGAGGCGGCTGTCGTCGTCGTCGTTATCGTCATTGTCGGCCTCGTCGTCGCCGTCGTCGCCGTCGTCGTCGTCGTCGTCGTCGTCGTCTTCATCGTCGTCGTTATCGTCGTCGTCGTCGTCGTCGCCCTCGTTGCCGTTGCCCTCGTCCTCGTCCTCGCCGTCGTCGTCGTCTTCGTCGTCGTTCGCCAGGGCCTCGAAGGATCTCCAGACGCCTCCAGAGGCCCCCGCAAACTTCCTGAGGCGTCTGGAGACCTCTGAGGTGTCCCCTGGAAAACTTCAGAGGCGGCCATCGTCGTCGTCGTCATCGTCGTCCACGTCGTCGTCGGCGTCGTCATTGTCGTGGTCGTCATCGTCGTTTGTTGTCGTCGTCGTCGTCGTCGTCCTCGTCGCCCTCGTCCTCGTCGTCGTCGTCGTTGTGATTGTCGTTCCCGTCCCCGTTCTCGTCCTCGTCGTCGCCGTCGTCGTCTTCCTTGCTCTTGTCCCCGTCGTCGTAGTCGTTGTCGTCGTTATCCTCCGTCGTCGTGTTTGTCGCCGTCGTCGTCATCGTCGTCGTCTTCGTTGTCCTCCGTCGTCGTCGTTGTCGTCGTCGTCGTCATCGTCGTGGTTGTCGTCGTCGTCGTCGAAGTCGTCGTTGTCGTCGTCGTCGTCGTCGTCGTCGTCGTCGTGCCGTCGTGGTTGTCGGTCGTCGTCGTTTGTCGTCGTCGTCCTCGTCCTTTTAGCCTCTTCCTTTGTAGCGTCCCTGTCGTCGCCGTCCTCGTCCTCCTGCTTCTCTTCCTCGTCGTCGTCGTCGTCGCCGGGGGCCTCGGAGGGCCTCCAGACGCCTCTACAGGTCTCCGGAGACCTCCTTTGGCGTCCAGAAACCTCCAGAGACCTTCCCGTCTTCCCGCCTTCCCGCTTTCCCCCTCCCCCTCCCCACCCTTTCTGCACGCCGCCAATACGCCCTGTCAACCTTGGGAAGCCGGGGTCGGCAGATTTGATGCTGGTTTGGTCATGTGGAACCTTTGGCGACGTCGTCCGTGGCGGCATCTTGTCGTGTCTGGGTGGCCGCCTCTGACCCCGCGGCTTACGGAAGGTTTGGGCTGACCCTCACCGAGCTCATGTTCTTCCTCGCGTTCCTCTTCCTCTTCCTGCTCTTGCTCATGCTGCTGCACCAGCTCCTGCTCCTACCCTTTCAGGCTCCATTTCGAGCCGATCGTTTCGATTCGAGTCCGGTATCCACACGACTCGAGGCGGGCCGCTGTTTGCATGGCGCTGTCATGTACCCTGGCGCAGCCGATCCGATGCGAATTCGACTCCGCGCCGCCGCAGCCCGCTCCGACGCACGCTCCGATGCGACCCGATCTCCCGATTCGGCCAGCACGGCGCCTTGCCCTGCTCTTCGCGCCTCCTCGGCCACGCGCAGAGACGGGGGGTAATTATGCGGGGGAGGGGGGGGGGGGGCAGGCCTCGCCGAGGCCCCCCCCTGCTCCTCGGGAGGCGCGGGCCTGGTCGTGCAGCTGTGGGGCCGGCGCCCAGGCCCCCGGAGACCAGGACACGGATGAGCCAGGGCACGGGAAACCAAGGAAACGGCACCCTTTCCTGCAGAGTCACGT
Source organism: Prorocentrum cordatum (assembly GCA_963575745.1). NCBI lineage: Eukaryota > Dinophyceae > Prorocentrales > Prorocentraceae > Prorocentrum > Prorocentrum cordatum. The sequence continues at coordinate 78,276 of CAUYUJ010002130.1, forward strand.
TTTGTTCAGCACCCGTGCATGTTCTGGCCTGCTGCGCTGCAGGATTCGGGCTCGTGCCCGGGCTTTGAGGGCCTTCAGCAGGGCCGGTGTCCGGGCTTTTTTGGGGCCTGTGTCCGGGCTTCTTCTGGAACTGCTGCAGTGCAGTATCTTGTTCGTGCCGCCGTCCGGGTCCAGCGTCTAGCGTCTCCGGGTCCAGCGTCTATCAGAGGCCAGCAGCATATGTACATGTACGCGGCTAGCTTCCCCTGGAGTGCGTGTCAACGCGGACGTTCGTGCAGGCAAGACCGCGGAGGGCGTACATGTACATATGTCGTAGCGTCGTTCGTGCCGCCGTCCGGGTCTAGCGTCTAGCGTCTCCGGGTCCAGCGTCTATAGCGTCTCCTGGTCCAGTATTTTGTTGGGCGTCCGGGTCCAGCGTCCAGCGTGTCCGCGTCGACGGGGCCCCGGGCCTCCTGCCCACAAGCCCTCCCCCCCCTCCCCCCTACCTCTCGCGCGCGCCGCCGGCTCCGCCTCCTCCTCCTCCTCCTCCTCCTCCTCCTCCTCCTCCTCCTCCTCCTCCTCCTCCTCCCCCTCCTCCTCCTCCTCCTCCTCCTCCTCCTCCTCCTCCTCCTCCTCCTCCTCCTCTCCTCCTCCTCCTCCTCCTCCTCCCCCTCGTCCTCCTCTTCCTCCTTCACGGATCCTCCGCCTGCCGCTCGATTCCCAGACATGCTCGCGTCGCTAAACAAAAAAGCAGGGCGGCGTTTTGACGTAGATCTCGGCCTCTTGGAAGCCTTCACCGGGCCCCATGACCGTCCAACAAGGACTCGGTGAAGCGCCGGTCTCGGGGAAAGGGTCGGGACGTCCTGAGACCACGTGTTGACAAACATCAGGGCGTCGCATGTCTGGGTGTCGTCGCCCCCCTGCAGCTCCTCCTTCGCCTCTTCCTCCTCCTCGCCTTCTCGCCCCGCCCTGCCCAACTGCTCCCCTCCCCGTGCTGCCCGCCGCCGTCGGGAGCAAGGTTTGCACAGGAAGGCTCAGGGGGGACGCATCGAGCCTTCGGGGCACCTCCATCGCCGATAGGGGCCCTCATGGCCCACCCCGCCCAGGAGCGTGCGGTTTCGCTGTCGTCACCACCCACCGAACCACCCCAAGCCAATCCGAAGGCTTCAATCGGCCCTCCATTTCCAGTGGGGGGGGGGCTCGTGGAACATTGAAAACCCCCCAGCCCGAAATTCGGGCGAACTTTGGGTCTTCGGGTTGGGTTGGGGTGGTCTGGTAGGGAGTCATATCGGGGGCCTGAAGGCCTACTCGCTCATCTATCAGCACTGCATCGCCGATTCGACCTCGTTGTTCCCCCCCCCCCCCCTGAGCAGGTCCTCCCACCCAACGCTGCCCTTCAGGGGAGCGCCTCGACGCGCCGCCAGGGCTCTGCTACCGCCGCCGCCGCTCCTCCTCCCGGGGGGGGCGGCAGCCGACCACCACTTCCAGGGCCATGCTGGGCCTCATCCTTGTCCTCCGCCTCCCTCTCCTCCTTCCTTTCCCCCTCCTCCTCCCCCTCCCCGTCCTCCTTCTCCTCCCCCTCCCCCTCCTCCTTCTCCTCCTCCTCCTCCTCCTTCTCCTCCATCCTTTTCCCTTATGAATGATTTCTCCATGTCGCACCCCGAGGCCAGTTGGAAGGGCGGGCCGGGCGTTTCGACTGGGAGCTTGAAACCTCCGTACCATGTAGTTCCGAGCCTGAAATTGTAAGACGGCCGATAAATTCGTTCATAAGAAGTGTTCGTTTTAAACATTGCAAGCCTTTTACGGATTGTGGTCGTGTCGTCTTCAAATTGCGGTTCTCGTCTTAGCCCCGCGCACCTTCGCTTTCAATCGGTGTATGGACTTCACAGATTTGGGGCGGGTGGTTTTCAATATTTGGTTCTCTTCGTAGCGCCGCGCACATTCGCTTCAAACATCTGCAAGAGCTTCACGCATTGAGGGCGGGTCGTTTTCCAAATGTGGTTCTCGCCATAGCGCCGCGCACATTCGGATGCAAGTTTTGCGAGGGCTTCACGGATTGAGGGCTGGTCGTTTTCTTCATGTGGTTCTCGCTTTAACGCCGCGCACAGTCGGATGCAACTTTTGCAAGAGCTTCACGGATTTTGGGCGGGTGCTTTTCAAACTGTGGCTCTCGCCTTAGCGTCGCGCACATGCGGATGCAACAGTTGCATGAGCTTCACGGATTGAGGGCGATTTTTCTTCAACTTGTGGTTCTCGCTTCAGCGCCGCGCACATTCGGTTTAAGCATTTGCCCGCGTTCCACTGCTTCTCATGATTTACATACCGGAAATGTTACAGTGGGCGGCTTGAATAAGGAACGCTTGCTTTTCAAAAGGGGCTCGGTCGTCCCTTAGGCTTGCATGCGTTATTTACAGTGCCTTATGCGGTATTTGTTATTTATCGTTCCTTATGCGTTACTCCTTGGGGTAAAAAAGGGGCTTCGTTCCTTATTTATCGTTCCTTAGGTCCTTCCGATGACTGTATTTTGGAACGGTTTCGAATTGTCAGCGCGCACAAAGTATACTGATTCGCGGTGTTGAAGTCCCAGGAACGGCGTTCTGGCACGATTCAGGATCGCCAAGACGCAACAGCCAGGTTCAGTTATGGCGTTGAAGTCCTGAGAATGTTGTTTTTGCACGCTGCAGGATTTTGACACGGTTGTCTCCCAACGGGGCAATTTTCACAGTGGAAATGAACCGTTGTAGTGGCCTATGAAGAGGGAGCTTGGAGGGAAGGTGTATTCCAAGTTTGTTGATGAGTCTTGGGTTTGCACTGGTCCCCCTCGTCCTCCGTTCTGTTTCCTTACAGATCACCCTTCACTGTCGCACCCCGAGGCCGGTCGACAAGGGCGGGCCGTGCGTGTCGCTCGAGACGCCCTCACCCATTATGGCCCTGATGTTCAGCAACTGGCAAACGTTTCACAGATGGACGACGGGTCGCTTCCAACATGTTGGCCTTGGGTGGTTTTCAACATGGGATTCTCGCCTTAGCGCCGCGCACCTTCGCTCTGAATCGGTGTATGGGCTTCACGGATTTTGGGCGTGTGGTTTTCAACATTCCCTACCTAGGCTCTGCCTAGAAGGGCTCTTACTTTATAAGCTAAAGGGACGGGCAGTGTTCCTCGCCCCGGGCAGTTCCCCCGGCATCCGCCCCGCGGTTCCCCCAGTGACGATCCCTTAGCTTAGCGTTGCTTATCTCATCTTAACTTGGCCCAGCTTAACTTAGCTTAGCTTAACTTAGCTTAGCGTAGCCCAGCCTAGCCTAGCTTAGCTTAGCTTAGCTTAGCTTAGCCTAGCCTAGCTTAGCCCAGCTTAGCTTATCTTAACTTAGCTTAGCTTATCCCAGCTTAGCTTAGCTTAGCCCAGCTTAGCTTAGCGCAGCGCTGCGCATCATTAGGATAGCATAGCATCGCATACCATACCATAGCATAGCATAGCGTCGCATAACATAGCGCATCATAACATAGCATAACATACCACCATAGCGCAGCATAGCATAGCATAGCATATCATAGCCTAGCCTAGCATAGCACAGCGCAGCATATCATATCACAACATAGCATAGCATAGCATAGCATCGTCTAGCATAGCGCATCATCGCATTTCATAGCATATCATAGCGCAGCATCGCATAACATCGCATAGTATAACATAACATATCATATCATAGCATTGTATAGCATAGCATCGCATAGCTGAGCTTATTAGCATATCATAACATATCGCAGCGTAGCATATCGTAGCATAGAATATTGCTCTCCTCGGGGCTCCAACTCCTAGGTAGGGTCGCTCTGGGATAAGTTGGTTCTCTTCGTAGCGCCGCGCACATTCGCTTTAAACATCTGCGGGCGCTTCATGGATTGAGGGCGGGTCGTTTTCCAAAAGTGGTTCTCGCCATAGCGCCGCGCACATTCGGATGCAAGTTTTGCGAGGGCTTCACGGATTGAGGGCTGGTCGTTTTCTGCATGTGGTTCTCGCTGTAGCGCCGCGCGAATGCGTTCTTGAAGTACAAGAGCTTCACGTATTGAAGGCGGGTTCCCTTTCAAACTGTGGTTTTCGCTGGGCGTCGCGCATATTCGGTTGTAGCCGTTGCAAGAGTTTCAATGGTTCTCATGTTGGCGTACCAGAAACGAATGTTCTAAAACGGTTCAGTGTTGCCAAGGCGTGACAGTTACATGGTTTCGCGGTGTCGAAGTGCCGGGGAGTGTGTTTTGACGCGATGCAGGATCGCCAAAATGTAGCAGCCAGGGTGATTCGTGGCGTTGAAGTCTGAGAATGGTGTTGTTCTGGCACGCTTCAAGATTTTCACACGGTTATCCCCCAACGGGGCCTCTCCCCAGTGGAAATGACCCCTTGCATGGGGACTTGGAAGGCGATTTTGGAGGGAGGGTGTATTCCAACATCGTTGGTGAGTTTTGGGTTTCGACTGATCTTCCTCCTCCTTCTCCTCCTCCTTCGTGTCTTTTGGCGCGCCTGGCCCAGGCGCGTATCAGGCAAACTGCCAGGCGCTCCCCCGCGGCAGGTCAGGTGCTACGTAGCTGACTAATTCATCCTCGAGGCAGCTGCGTTCTTTCTCCTCCTCCTCCTCCTCGTCCTCCTCCTCCTCCTGGCCAGGCCGGTCCTGGGCGTCGGATCCGCTGGCGCGCCCTCCTGCCCTGGCCAGGGAGAGCATGCGCACAGGGCCTGGGCCCAGGATCGGCCCAGCGCTGCTCCTCCCGCGCCTTGGCCTTCCCTCCTCCTCATCCTCCTTTTCCTTCTCCTCCTCCTCCTCCTCCTCCTCCTCCTCCTCCTCCCCCTCCTCCTGCCCCTCTCCTCCTTCTCCTCCTCCTCATCCTCCTCTTCTTCCTCCTCCTCCCCCTCCTCCCGATGCCACCCAGAGAGTGAATGAATGACATGTATGCTCGTTGGGTCGCCCGAGTGGGGGTTGCCATATTGACAGCTTCCCAGGTTGACGAATCGGATTGAGCCCCGTTCCAGGGGCGAGCCCAGGGTGTTTCCTTGGTCTGGCAAAAAGTAAGGGCCTCACCAGGCCGTGCCCACCTGGTAAATTGCCCTGCCGAGTGGTGGGCGATTTCCACCACGCTTTTGAAACGATCGTTTTCCTTACGGCACTCTGTCACAGACAAGAGGCAGCTAGGGTAGTGCATGACGAAGTTGCGTAAGCAATGCGAGCAATTTGATGGGCAAGACCTGTCTGAGTTTATAGGCAACGACGTGCAGGAGCTTGTCGACGCAACGGTCGCTTGCCTGTGTGATCTCACCTTGCAGAGCGATGCGGATATCCCCGCACGTGTCGAAGCTGCAGATCGGCTCGCAGCTGGCGCGCACGCTCGTGGGATTGCCTCGTCACGCCGAGCCTTTGAGAGCTGGGCGAAGGAGCAGTGGACAACGAAGCCAGGCATTTCGCACCGTCACGCGAAGCAAGACTCGCCTGCCCCGCTGGAATCGCTCTTGCCAGGGAAGGTCGTTTCGGACCCCACGGCTATCATGGCTGAGAAGCAGGCGGCGTGGCAGGAAAACTGGCTGGATCCTGTAGATCCCCCTCAAGCCGTGCAAGAGGCCATCTCGGGAGCGCTCCGACGGGCTGGCGAGGGCCCCCTGGATCCCCTTGAGGCCTCCCGCCTCTCCTCTCTCTGGTATCGGGCGCCCGCCAAGAAAGCTCCAGGGTTCTATGTGCTCCGAGTGGACGGTGCGCAGCGTCTGCCAGGGCAGGGGGTAGAAGAGCTGGCCACCCTTTTTAAATCTAGTCGAGCTGGAAGGAGTGTGGCCCGAACAGGTCTTTGCCATGATTTGCGCACTCCTGCCCAAGCCGAACCAGCGAAGTGACCGGGCGATCGGTATGCTTTCGAATGTTGTCAAGCTTTGGAGTCGAGCTCGTTCGGGCCTGGTCGATGTACGGGTCTCGGGGCTTGACCACTATTGGGACACAGCGATAAATGAGGCAGCTAGGCCTTGCGCGCGGCGTCGCTGCGCAGCTTGCTGGATGAGACAGCAGTGTTAGCAGGAGCACAGGTTGCAACTCTCCTGCTAGATATTGAACAGTTCTATGATTCCCTGAGCCTGGCGATGCTAATCAAGATCGCCTCTGACGTCGGGTTCTCCGCCTTGGTTGCTGCGTTAGAGTATCAAATCTACTTGGCGCCCAGGTTTTTGAGGAGTCAAGGAGGGGGTCGCTTAGCTTTATGCCCAACGCGGTCCCTTGCGGCAGGGTCATGCCTGGGCGCGCCGCTCGCGAAACTGTTTCGGTTTCCGATTTTGGACCGTGCCCATCGGCAGGTCAGGATGTGTACGTTGTGGTCCTTTATCGACGATGCGGTCTCGAGGGCCGAAGGCGCGGCAGACAGCGCAGTGGCGCCCCTTGCGCCCTCTGCGGAAGTTTTAACCGAAGGTTTGCAGGGGGTTCGGCTGGTCACCTCCGATGAGACCACGGCCCTGGCCTCGTCGTCCCAGGTCAGAGCTCGGAGTAGTCAGGCGTTGAAGGCTGCCAATGTTCCGCGTGTGGTTGAGACGTCGGCTGCTGACCCAGGGTGCGACGCCTCGGCGGGCAAGGCTAGGGTTCTCAAGCGTGCGAAGAGTAGGCCTGGAAAGACCACGAGGAGATTCCGTCGCATCAGGAAGCCCAGCCAAGCTGTCGAAGATTTCGCAGCCCCTCTGGACCACGGGGGCCCTGCCCCAAGCTGCGCGCGGGCACCGGGTGCATGGGGTGAGCCCGAGCCAGGTTCAAACCCTTAGGCGCCAGGCTGGCCAGGCTATCGCTGGAGCGGGGTCGCGGCGTTGTCTGACTACTGCGCTCGCCATGCACTTCAAGGGTCGAAGATCCCCGGCTCGTTGCGGCGCCAGGTGGTCCTCGAGTTTTGTTTAATTTGGAAATCCTCGCCAGTGCTCCACGACCGTATCCGAGCGGCGTGGAAGCATCTGACCCCCCGTCTCTGGCTTGCTAAATCGCGGTGGAGTCGAGTGCGTCAGCGCGGTGATCGCGTCGCTTTACGAAGCCGGGTGGATCCCGTCTGCCCCGGACTCGCGGCGCCGCCCGACCGTGAGCGGGGGCGAGGTTTGGAGGCAGCCTTGTGCGAGCGAAGAAGGGTTCGAGCAAGGGGGCGCCGATTTCGCCGAGCTGCTCAGCGATCTGGCCCAGGACTTGTCGCCCCAGTTTTGGGCCCAGGCCGCTTCTCATTATGGGGGTGAGGGGCTGGAGCGCGGGGGCGGGGGCGCGCTCTTGGCTGGTCGTGACATTCGCAAATTCCTCGCGAAGGAAGCGCGCGATCCAGTGGGCCTCCCGAATGCGGCGGTCTCGGGCAGACAGTTCACTCGAGAAAGGAAGGCGGCCCTTGGATGCGAGGTTGACGCGTTGTGCCCAAGGTGCCACCAGGGCACAGAAACTCTCTTTCACCGAGTTTGGGAGTGCCCGTGCAATGTCGGTTTTGAAGTGTTCGAGAAGAGCGAGTGTATCAGGCAGCGGGCTCAGGCGCAGTGGGAAAGGTGTCCCGCGCTGTGGCTCTGAGGCGTGCCACCTGAGAGCTACGCCCATCTCGTTTTTTTCCGGACGGAAATCTTCGGCCCTTGGGGCCGCTCCCGATTTCCGAAGTTGAGCCGCGCACCGCGTTCAGGAGTGTGGTGGTTTTCGAAGACAGGTCGGGGGGGGCCCACAGTGCGGGCCCACGTAGGCGTAGGCGTGGCACCGCGGTGATCGCCATGCAGCCTGGCGGCCACATCGGGCTGGAGGATGGCGTGGGGGTTATCGACCCCTGTCGGGGGGCAGCGACAAACGGCCCCTCGTTCAGAGCTGCTCGCGTTCGCCATCGCGTTAGAGCGTGTCCCCGTGCGTTTTCTGATCATGACCGACCACGAGCCCTTCGTGAAAGCATGGGGGCGGGGTCGGCAGTTCCAGAAAAACGGAGCCAACCAAGATTTGTGATCTCGAATTCGGGTGGCCCTCCAGACTCGGTCGACAGAGGTGAACCATAAGTGGATCCCCTTTCACATGGACGAAGCCACCTCTCTTAGCGAACCGGTCGATCCCTACCGAATTCAGGGCAACGCCCTGGCTGATGAAGAGGCGGGGGCTGTGGCGGGGAGAGGGTGGGCGGCGTCGGTGGAAGGGGGTGAGCGTCAGACTGACCACTGGGATGCGATCGGCGCCCTGGTTCGAGCGCGCGCGAGGCGCGCGTTGGCCCTGGCGACGGATGCCGCCCCATGGAGTGGGGTTCGGGCCTCGGTCCAGCGGAGAGCGCCCCCGTCGAGGAGGCAGCTCGAGTTGCAGGCCTCTAGCCATCGTTTCGAGCAAAGCGAAGGCGCATGGAGGTGCAGCGCGTGCAACATTGTGGTGCCTGCATCTCGCCTCATAGAGGCCGCCAAGACCCAGTGCCGTGGTCTCCCTGTCTGTGAGGTGGGTGGGGGCGGGAGGCGGTGGGTTGGCGGCGGGGCGGGAAGTGCATCCCTCCCACGCCGTCCAGAGGTGGGAGCGGTTCCTCATGAGTTTGTGCACCACCTGTGGCAAGTATGCCACGGCTGATGGGCGCCACTTGGCGGCCAAGCGTGAGGGCATTCCCCGAAAGGTCCGAGAGAATAGAAGCCGCATCGAGGAGGGCAAATATCTCCGCAGAGAAGGGGTACCGAGGGCCCTGCAGGCTGCCCTCGATGCGCGTGACCTCGGAAACCTGTGGAGAGCGTGCGGGAGGGCCGCTGGGCCCCTGGGAGGGGACGGGGGACCGCCCGCCACTGCTGGAAAGTTGGCCCTCCTGCGGAGGGCAAACCGGCCAATAGCGGTTGCGAGGGTGTGGCGGTGAGGCGGGGCTCCGCGTCACCAAAGCACCCCCGTTCGGGGTTATGCCTTCCTCTCCCTCTCTTCCCCCCCCCCGCACGACTGTGCTTGGTCAAATGGTCCAAATGGTCCTCCTCTTTCTCCTCCTCCTCCTCCTCCTCCTCCTCCTCCTCCTCCTCCGCCTTCTCCTCCTCCTCCTGCTCCTCCTCCTCCTCTTCCTCCTCGTGCTGCTCCTCCTCCTGCTGCTCCTGTTTGTCCCCTTCCCCCTACTTTTGCTCCTGCTGCACCCATGTCCTCAGCAGGATCTCCATCACCGTCACCACTACCACCACCATCACCCTCATCACCCTCGCCCTACTCGCTCCGCCCAGTAAGCCGGACTCGGCCCTCCCATCGAGACCGGCCGGGGCCGGTCCTCCACTTCGGCAAAGCGCTGGTGCAGCCCCTGCTCCAAACGCTGCTCCAGGCGCTGCTCCGCCGTACCTCGCGCCTGCCGTGGCCCGCCGGGCTTGCGGCTCCCGCCCTTTCGGTCCCTCCCCCCTCCTCCCTCCTCCTCCTCCTCCTCCTCCTCCTCCTCCTCCTCCTCCTCCTCCTCCTCCTCCTCCTCCCCCTCCGCCTCCTCCCCTCCTCCTCCTCCTCCTCCTCCTCCACCGCCTCCCCCTCCTCCTCCTCCTCTCTCTCCCCCTCCTCCTCTCCTCCTCTCCTCCTCCTATTCCTCCTCCTCTCCTCCTCCTCCTCCTCTCCTCCTCCTCCTCCTCCTCCTCCTCCTCCTACTCCTCCTCCTCCTCCTCCTCCCCTTCCGCCGCCTCTCCTCCTCCTCCTCCTCCTCCTTTTTCTCCTCCGCCTTCTCCTCCTCCTCGCCACCTTCTTCCGCGCCTTCGCGCTGCTCCTCCGCCTTTCTCCTGGGGCCCCTGGGTCCGATCGAGGGGGCGGGAGGGGCTGGGACTCCACGGTGCCACAAAGGAGGCCCAGAGTTCCGACGAGGTGATTCTTTGGATCCCTGCATCCTTCATCGGTTTTGGGGGCTCTGGGGCCCGTGATAGGGGTCTTCGGACGATCCCAAAAAAGATCCAGGGCGAATGATGACTGAGGAGAGGCGAAGAGGAGGAGGAGAAGAGGGAGACGGAGACATAGGTGAGAGGGAGGAACGAGGGCCGAGGAGGGAGGGCGGAGGAAAGGAGAGGGGCCTGGTTCTGCGAGGTAGCCAGACTGGCCAGACTGGACACTGGCGGAGTTCTCGGCGGCGCCGCGACAAGGAGGGGGGTCCGATCCCGACTCGCTCCCGCAGCTGCAGGAGTGTGGCTCGCCCCACCCTGCAGGGCCCCTTGTCGAGCCTGGCCCGCCCGGTGCCGATTCGACGCCGGATTTGGCTGGCGCGATCCGATTCGGTTCGAATGTTTCGCGAATCCTAAAGCGAAGAACCTCTGCTCAGCGCGTCGTTCTGCCAGTGTTGGCCCACGTCGGTTCGGCGCACCACGCTGGCCACGCCCATCGTCCTCAGGCGTGAACCTCCCCGTCCCCGGGTCCAAGGGAGGGGACGACTAGCCAGGGTGTGGATATCATGGCGGGGCCATGATATCTACCAGGATGTAGTGGCTCTGGAGCGACCGCGGCGCCCGAGACACCTTCCAGGACCGCTAAATCTTGGAGATTCCCATTGTGCCCTGGTCCGATTATTCCCCGTCCGCGCTTCGTGTTAGATTTCCTTGAGATCCGACGTCACGATTCAAAATTCAGCATCGCAGGACAACAAAACCAGAGCCCTGGACCCCATCTTCCTGCTGGACTTGTCGAGTCGGATCGACTTGCGATGGTCTTGGGGGCCGAAACTGGGCGCGACCGCCCGGAGTGAAACAATTACATCGCTTGGAGCTCAGTCCGGATCTTGATTTGGTTTCCCGATCCGTAGCCGACAGGCTCTTAAGCGCCGCTTCTGCCCGCGAGGGGGAAGGCAGGTGGAGGGTGAAGGAAAGGAGGACGAACGAGGCCCAGCGAGGAGAATAAGGAGGAGAAGGAGAAGGAGAAGGACACAGAGACAAGAAGCAGGAAGAGGGCTCAAGTGGGAGGATGCGGGAAGGGGAAGGGCTTCCCAGATCCCAGACATACAGTGTCTTGTTTCTTTCAGTACGGGATCCCAGGATGTCCCGACCCCTTCTCCTGCACCCGCTTGTTGTCATCCTGAGCAGTTTTTTGATGGCCTGGCGAAGGCCCCGAGCGGCCTCCTTAAAACGAGGGACAATTTCCCGACCCGATCTCTGCCACGCCGCGAGCACGCCTGGGCCTGGACTGAAGTCGGGCCTGTCCCTCTACAGGATGAATCTTCAAAAATAGTCAAAACATGGTCCAGGGACGATCTGTTGGACTATTTTTGCCCATTTAGAGGGGTATTTTGGGGGGCTAGCCTAGAGTCGGCGGGCCAAAGGCGCCGCGGCAGACCCAAAACTAGTTGGGCGAAGGGTGTTTTCAAGCACGCGCTTGCAGCTGCTGGCAATGAAGAGAGGCTCAACACACTGCTGTGCCACAGGCCACAGAGTGATTGGGAAGCCGTTGTGAAGGAGTACTGCCATAACGGCGGTTAACTGTTTCCCCTTACTAATGTGCCATTTTGTGCACGCAGTCTCTTGTTTGCTTCTAACTTTCGTCCACAATCCCCCTGTAGGAGGACGGGCCCGACTTCAGCCTGGACCCGTGACGCCACTTCCAGCCCGATCCGGCTTCCCGAGCCCGTGCCGCCCGGCCCCCCATCGCGCCCGCCCAGGGGGCGCGCCGCGAGCAGCGGGCCCTGGAGGTGGACGCGCGCCTCGGCGAGCTGGCGGAGGCGGAGAGGGGGGGGAGGGCCCCCCCTCGAGGGATCGAGGGAGGGGGGGCAGGACAAGTTAGGTGCGCTCGCGTCAACATCTGACATCCTACCCCTCCCTCCCATCCCTTACCATGGCGCTGATTTTCTCTATCCGCGGACGCGTGTCGTAGCGGACCTGTGGCTCCGCGCGCGTGTGCGTAGTGGGTGGTGGTGCGCGTGCTGCGTGCGTGTGTGCGTGGTTGTGGTTGTTGTGGTGGTGGTGTGTATGTGTGTGTGTGTGTGTGTGTGCGTGTGTGCGCGTGTGCTGTGGTGTGACGTGGTGTGGCGTCTTGGTGGTTTGGTGGTGGGCCAGGTGCGTACGTGCGTGATGGCGGTGGTGGTGGTGGCGGTGGTGGTGGTGTGTGCGTGTGTGTGTGTGTGTGTGTGTGTGTGTGTGTGTGTGTGTGTGTGTGTGTGGTTGTGTGTGTGTGTGTGTGTGTGTGTGTGTGTGTGTGTGTGTGTGTGTGTGTGTGTGTGTGTGTGTGTGTGTGTGTGTGTGTGTGTGTGTGTGTGTGTGTGTGTGTGCGTGTGCGTGTGCGTGTGCGTGTGCGTGTGCGTGTGCGTGTGCGTGGCGTGCGTGCGTGCGTGCGTGCGTGCGTGTGTGTCTGTGTGTGCGCGCGTGTGATGTGGTGTGACGCGGTGTAGCGTGGTGGTGGTGGGTGGGGTAGTGCGGTGGTGGTGGCGGTGCGCGGTGGTGGTGCGCGTGCGTGCGTGCGTGCGTGCGTTGGTGGGTGGAAGTGGCGGTGGGTGTGCGTGCGGCGGGGCGGGGCGTGTGCGGCGCGGTGGTGGCGGGCGGATGGGCGCGCGTGAAAGAGGCCCGCGCTGGGGCGAGAACGCCATCCTGAACGACGGAGGCAAAACACCGAATCCGAACATACGCCAGCTCTGCAACGGTAGCACGATTCGGAACGATTCGGGCAGAATATAGGCCGGCCCTCAGCGAGACAGCATTTTGGAAAAAGACGCAGGCCGAAAACCCAACTCCGGGGATGCCTGTGTGTGTGTGTGTGTGTGTGTGTGTAAAAAACCAGTACTCGGGGGGGTGGGGGGCGATATGCAAAAGACAAGCGCGCCGATCAGGGGAATAGGGAGAGTATATTCATATGAGTAATTGTGGGGGAGGCAGGAGCCCCCTATCGCAGGATCGAGGGGACGGGAGTGGGGGGATGGCCTCGAGGGGTCGAGAGGGGGGGCGGCCTTCTTCGATGGGGTCACTGTTGGGGGGGGGAGGGGGGGGGAGAGGTGGGGGGAGGGGGGGGGGGGGGGGGTAGGGGGGTGGGGGGGGGGGGCCCTTCGAGGGATCGAGGGAGGGGGGGAAGAGTGGAAGGAGGGAGGGGGGAGGGGCAAGCTAGGTGCGCTCACGTCAGATCTGACGTCCTACCCCTCCCTCCCGTCCCCTACCATGGCGCAGATCTCCTCCCTGTTCGCCCAATCGGGTGTCGCAGCATGGCGTAGCATTCTATGGCATAGCATGGTGTTGAAGATTGACGCGTAGTATGACACAGCATGGCGTGACGACGCCCCAAAATGAGGGGGGTCTTCTGCGGCCCAACAAATCAAACAATCGGCACCGAATGTGTAATCACTTCCGATGGTTTCTTCTGGAGGCTTTCTGTTTAGATTTTGGGACCGAGAAACATGCCTTGGCATGGCACTGGAACTAATGACGCCAGCGCTGCACCGGGAACACGATTCGGAACGAGTGGAAGCGCGGAAATGAGGCCAGCGCTGCAGCGGGAGCACCATTCGGAACGAGCGGTAACCCGGAAATGAGGCCAGGGCTTCAGCGAGGGCAGCAGTTGGAAAACAACCCAGCGAAAACCCGCATCTGGGAAATATTGTGTGCAAAAAGCCAGTACGCGGAGGGGGGCCGGCCATTTCCCGGTCGCCACAAGGGGAGAGAGGACAGTAGTATTCCTATTGTTTAATTGTGGAGGGGGGCAGGAGGGCCCCCTCTCGAGGGATCGAGGGGGGGGGACCTCGAGGGATCGAGAGGGGAGGGGGGCCTCGTCGAGGGGGGGGGGGAGGGCCCCCCTCGAGGGATCGAGGCCCCCCTTGGAGGGATCGAGGGGGCTGGGGCAGAGCGGGAGGAGGAGGGAGGGGGGAGGGACGAAAAGGGCGGGAGCCGCAAGCCCTGCGGGCCGCGGCAGGCGCAAGCGACGGCCGAGCAGCGCCTGGAGCAGCGGCTGGAGCAGGGGCTGCACCAGCGCTTTGCCGAGGTAGAGGACCGGCCCCGGCCGGTCTCGACGGCAGGGCCGAGTCCGGCTTGTTGGGGGGAGAGAGAGAGAGAGAGAGAGAGAGAGAAAAAAAAAAAAAGAAGAGAGAGTAAGGCGAGGGTGATGAGGGTGATGGTGGTGGTAGTGGTGATGGTTGACGGAGATCCTGCTGAGGACATGGTTGCCGCAGGAGCAGAAGTAGGAGGAAGGGGACGAACAGGAGGAGCAGGAGGAGGAGCAGCAGGAGGAGGAGCAGGAGCAGGAGGAGGATGAGGAGGAGGAGGAGGAGGAGGAGGGCGACGAAGAGGAGGAAGACGATGGGGGGGAGGGGGAGGAGGAGGAGCAGCAGGAGGAGGATCGAGGAACATCGAGGATAATCGAGGAGGAGGAGGAGGAGGAGGAGGAGGAGGAGGAGGAGGGTCCGACACCCAAGTCCCTCAGCCATGCCTTTCAGCTACGGCAGCTAGCAGTTGAACGGGCATCTAGGCACAAAGATGCAGCAGACGAATGTGTTCTACATCTTCAAGAGCAGCTTCAGGACGCGATCCAATCTCAGTCGACGGCAGCCATGGCGCTGGTGCAGGCCAAGGAGGCCGCGGCAGCAGCGGGACGCGCCTACGCAGCCAGCGTGGGCAACCAGAGTCCAGCAGCCGCAGATGATGACATGTCCATGGCGGATAGCGACGACGCGTCCAACATCAGCGACCTTGCCGACCTCGACGAGGACGACTACGAGATCATGCGGAAAGTCGCCCAGGCGAAGCCCAAGCTCCAGCAGCTCATCGCCAGGGTGGAGGACCGCGCCACGAAGAAGGCCCGCCGTGCGGCGGCGGCAGCCGCTGCCCAGCCCGCCGCCGCC
>CAUYUJ010002131.1:0-63792 GCA_963575745.1 Prorocentrum cordatum
AGGAGGAGGAGGAGGAGGAGGAGCTGCAGGAGGAGCAGCACGAGGAGCAGAAGGCCGGGCGAAGCCAGGCGAGGCGAGGGGCCGGCGCGGCCCGCAGCGGCGTCTGGGCCCGAGGTCCGTGGCCGCCGGGGGGCCGCCTCGGCGAGGGCAGGGCTCCGCGCGGTGCGGGGCCGCCGCGGCCGCGGCCTCGGGGGCTGTCCGAGGCGCCGCTGCCCCGATGCGCCCGTGCTGCCACGCAGCACGGGCCGTGCCCAGAGCGTCCGTGCCGGCACGCTGCGTGCGGGCTCCAGGGGGCCACATGCGAACCCCAGCGTGAACCCTACCCTCCCCCTCAGAAGTCGTGGGGGGCAGGGGGGTAGGGTCTGCATGTGGCCCCCTAGGGCTCGGCACGGGGGTGGTTCCAGACAGGCCTTCTTGCCTGCGAGGACAGAGGGAGCTGTCATCACCCTCTGCGGCGCAGCAAAGGGGGCGGAAGCGGCGGCGGAAGGGCGGCGGAAGCGAAGCGAGGCCACCTCCGCCAGCGGAAGGGCGGCGGAGGCCAGCGGAAGGCTGGCGGAAGGCGCCGGCGGAAGCCGGGCGGAGGGCGGCGGAGGCAAAAGATGCGCCCCCAGGAGATGAGGACGTGTCTTTAGGCTCCGGGTGTCCGAGCTCGCCCACGTCCTGGCCCACGGCTGCGGAGCTCCGTGTCAGCACGCTGCCCTCTGGTGGGCGTCGCGCATCGGGGCAGCGGAGGTCCAAGGTGTCCCTGGCCCGGGTCGAGGAATCGGGCACGCCCCTCAGGAGGAGGAACATTCAAACGTAGTACAAAACAAGTCGGGGGACGATGTCTCATTCTTGATAGTTTTTGGAGTCTGTGTTGACTGGTTTCATTGCTCGTCCACAATCCCCCTCTGTAGGAGGACACACCCAACCTAACCCGAGTCGAGGAAGGAGCAACAGCCTGAGCCCGAGCATTTTCTCTGGGTGGAGGGTGACATCTGAGATGCCGTCTCGATCGACTTTCGAGGCCTGAGTCTGCAAGGGGTGAAGCACAAGAGACGGACTGCTCCCCGAGGTGCAGAAGCCCACACGGAGTTCACCCTGAGCCCTCCACCCTCAGAAAAGGCCCAGTCAGCACCCTACCTTGCCGCCCTTTCTACTCCTGGGAGGAGGAGGAGGAGGAGGAGGAGGAGGAGGAAGGAGGAGAAGGAGGGGAGGAGGGGAGAGGAGGAGGAGGAGGAGGAGCTGCTGGAGCTCTGCGCGGATCTCTCGGATCGGCGCCGGGTTCCCCTGGCGGCGCCTTCTGCGCCACCCCTGCAGGAGCCGCGCGCGCCAGCGGGGGAGGGTCCGGCGCCGACCCGGGCGATCCGCGCGGGGTTTCGAAGTTTGTGCTCATGCAGGCTTCTCTTCCTCCTCCTCCTCCTCCTCCTCCTCCCTCCTCCTTCTCCATCTCATCCTCCCTCTCCTCCCTCCTCCCATACCCTCACCTCCTCCTCCATCCTCCTCTCCTCCCTCCTCCCCTCCTCTCCTTCCTCCTCCTCTCTCTCTCCTCCTCCTTCTCCTCCTCCTCCTCCTCCTCCTCCTCCTCCTCCTCCTCCACAGAGGTGCCCTTGGCTTTCTTGGCCATCTGGGGGGCCCCAGTGGCCCCTCTTGGGCCCTGTGGGGCTGTCCCAGAGGCTGCCTGGGCCTTCCTGGAAGCCCTGGGGCCACCCTCCTCAAGATCCAAGGCAGCGCACAAGAGTGCAGCATCGCGAAAAATCACAGCGTACGAAACGACGACAGCAGCAGGAGTGTAAAACAGAAAAATGGCCCTGCGCAACACATAGGGGAAGCCTTCCTGTTGCATGGACGCAGTGCTCGGCATTGTTGCTTGGCACTGCTTGGCATTGCCACTCAACAGGATAAGCACCGCCAGCGGGCAGGCGCGGGCGCTGTCTTCCGGGCAGGCTGCGCGGTCCAGCGGAAGGGGACGAGGAGGGGAGAAGCAGGGGAAGCATCACGGCCTGAGCTCCTGCACCCCTCTCTCTGTGCCACTTCTCGAGCCGTGGCGATCCGTGAGGGTCCTGAAGCCCGAAACGGGGCAACAGTGGCCCGGCTCGAAGACGCTGCGACGCCGGGACCTCGGGGCCGGGCCTGGGACACCTCTGGCAAGACCCGGCTGCTCATGGCCGCGCACTGCCCGCACTGCGGCCGGACCTTCCACCCCACGAGGGGCCTCTTCGGGCAGGCGGCAGAGACGTTGCGGGACGCCCACGCGGCGGGCTGCGAGCAGAACGCGGCGAACAGGCGCTCTCGCCATGGAGCGACACCGGGTCCATCTTGATCCGATCGATCCGGTTCGAGATCAGCCTCGGCCACTTCTCGGCGGCGGGCGAGGGGGGGAGAGGTGTGAAGGAGGAGGCCTTCTCAGAAGGCGGCGGGGCTTCTCGCTTCTCAGAAGCCCCTCCGCGCCTTCTGAGAAGTTTCGGGGGTCTTCTCCTGGGGGAGGCTGCTCAGAGCACTTCCCAGGAGACTGGGGGGCTCCCGAGCCTCCTGAGAAGTCCTTCTCCTTTCTTCACTTCCACCCTGGGCTCGCCGCCGAAGTCCGATCCGACTCGATTCCGAAGTTCCGACGGCCCGATGCGTCGGGGGCGGACAGAACCCCCAACAGTGACACGTCGATTAGTGAATTATCCGTTTTCGGCTCTCGAGAGGGCGCCGTGGCCGTTATTTTCCAGGCTTGCGCCCGTCAGGTTTGGGCCTCAGGTCGTTTTCACTAAACCACGTTTTACTAAAGGGGGGTCTTTCCATCCCCGAATGCGGCCGGATGCTTGCATGGCGTCGTTGGGCATTCTGGTGCAGCCGACCCGACTCGAGTTCGATCCCGCGCCGATGCAGCCCGATCGGGGCACTCTGAATCGGGCGAACACTGGAAGACTGCAGCTTCTGACGCTGGATGGCGGGAGCCTCTCGAGACGTGCTGCGTGGACCTCTGAGCGCAGATGCTCTCTTCCGCCACCTCGTTGCCCCGGGCGGGTCCGCCCGCGCTGCGGCAGCGCGCCGCTCTCCCCTTGACTGTAGCCAGCCCCTGGCGGCGCAGAGCGAGCCTGTAGTATAGCACAGCGTGCAGCCCGATCCGACGCGCACCTCCCGATGCGGTCCGGCGTCCCGAGGCGGTGCTGGCTGGTCATGCAGTGCGGGCCCCGCTGGGAGCGGGCCCCGCTTCTCTGACACGTGTGTTCTTCGAGCTCGATCCGGGGCCCTCCCGGGCCCCAAGGGGCTATATCGGTATCGCTGCTCGTCCGGGAGGGTCCTCGTTTACCCCACGGCTGCGTTCTCCTCGAGGGCGAAGGGTGGAATCTGACATGCGGTTGTTAGGCATCTTCGGAGCCTGAATCTGCAAAAGGTGTATCACAGGATGTGCAAAAGACCATATGGACTTCACCCTGAGCCCTCCACCCCAAGAAATGCTCAGCTGTCAGAACGCACCCCGGTAGATGTCCGGGGAGTAGCGGTACTGGTGCCTGTCAGCCCCCCCCCCCCGGGAATCGCCCAGAGGAACGGTCCAGGACGAAGAGCTGGTCCTGCGGGGGGAAAGCCCCCGGGTCCCCAGGGCCCGTCTGCCTGAAGGTCCCGCTTTCTCTAGACGCTCTGTGTCACAGGTGCTTCTGCGGGAGGGTGTTCCCGAGCTCCGTCGCGCGAGACAACCACGCCGCCCTCTGCGAGGCCAACCCAGCCAACAGGCGAGCGACGCAATACAACGGGGTCGTCTGCGCTGACCGTCGCGCACTCGCTGCCCGCGTGAGGTCGCGCACGAGCGCCCCCGCTTCCAGCCCGCGCAGGCTACCGCGGAAGGTCTTCGTGCCATCTCGCGTAAGACCCGCCTGTGATCGTCGCTCAGGTACCAGTGCCGCCACTGCTCCAGGGAGTTCCTCAACTCCTTCAGCGTGCTCGGCTACAGGTCCGCCGACGGCCGCGCACTCCGGGATGCCCACGAGGTCGGCTGCAAGAGCAACCCGGCGAACATATGCTTCTGCGGGGAGGTCTTCTGCAGTCCCGACGCCAGGAGTGCACTGGCAGCGCTCGGGTGCAGTCGGGCACGCCCCTCTACGGGAGGAAGATTCCAAAATGGCCAAAAAGAATAGTGACCATGTTGCAGCATGCTTTCATTATCTTTGAGGGTTCGTCGAGTATTTGCCTGTAGGGGGGACATGCCCGACCTCACGTCTGGGGGGCATCGGCTCAGAGGGCAGCGCATCGACCCCCGAGGCGCCCCTGGAGCGCCGTCCGTAGCCATGTGGGCTCCAGTGGCCGCTGTGGCTCGAGGCGGCTCGGCTCGGAGCCTGCGGGGGCCGGCGGTGACGGCCTGCGCCCGCCCAGGGGCCGGAGCAGCCAGCAGATGTGATGCGATCCTCAAGGGCAAGACGAAGTCGAGGTGCGGAAAGGAATGGGTACAGTGCCCAGCAGCAGTTCCTGTTCGTTTTGAGCAGGACTCGCTGTCCACGCCGCCGCGGCCTGTGTCCATTCGAGGTGCGGAAAGGAATGGGCACAGTGCCCAGCAGCAGTTCCTGTTCGTTTTGAGCAGGACTCGCTGTCCACGCCGCCGCGGCCCGTGTCCATTCGAGGTGCGGAAAGGAATGGGCACAGTGCCCAGCAGCAGTTCCTGTTCGTTTTGAGCAGGACTCGCTGTCCACGCCGCCGCGGCCCGTGTCCATTCGAAGTGCGGAAAGGAATGGGTACAGTGCCCAGCAGCAGTTCCTGTTCGTTTTGAGCAGGACTCGCTGTCCACGCCGCCGCGGCCTGTGTCCATTCGAGGTGCGGAAAGGAATGGGTACAGTGCCCAGCAGCAGTTCCTGTTCGTTTTGAGCAGGACTCGCTGTCCACGCCGCCGCGGCCCGTGTCCATTCGAGGTGCGGAAAAGAATGGGTACAGTGCCCAGCAGCAGTTCCTGTTCGTTTTGAGCAGGACTCGCTGTCCACGCCGCCGCGGCCTGTGTCCATTCGAGGTGCGGAAGGAATGGGTACAGTGCCCAGCAGCAGTTCCTGTTCGTTTTGAGCAGGACTCGCTGTCCACGCCGCCGCGGCCCGTGTCCATTCGAGGTGCGGAAAGGAATGGGTACAGTGCCCAGCAGCAGTGTCCTGTTCGTTTTGAGCAGGACTCGCTGTCCACGCCGCCGCGGCCCGTGTCCATTCGAGGTGCGGAGAGGAAATGGGTACAGTGCCCAGCAGCAGTTCCTGTTCGTTTTGAGCAGGACTCGCTGTCCACGCCGCCGCGGCCCGTGTCCATTCGAGGTGCGGAAAGGAATGGGTACAGTGCCCAGCAGCAGTTCCTGTTCGTTTTGAGCAGGACACGATGTCCACGCCGCCGCCGCCCGTGTCCATTCGAGGTGCGGAAAGGAATGGGTACAGTGCCCAGCAGCAGTTCCTGTTCGTTTTGAGCAGGACTCGCTGTCCACGCCGCCGCGGCCCGTGTCCATTCGAGGTGCGGAAGGAATGAATGGGTACAGTGCCACGCCAGTTCCTGTTCGTTTTGAGCAGGACTCGCTGTACAGTGCCCAGCAGCAGTTCCTGTTCGTTTTGAGCAGGACTCGCTGTCCACGCCGCCGCGGCATGTCTCCACTCGAGCTGCGGAAGGAATGGGTGCAGTGCCCAGCAGCAGTTCCTGTTCGTTTTGAGCAGGACTCGCTGTCCACGCCGCCGCGGCCCGTGTCCATTCGAGGTACGGAAGGAATAGGTACAGTGCCCAGCAGAAGTTCCTGTTCGTTTTGAGCAGGACTCGCTGTCCACGCCGCCGCGGCCTGTGTCCATTCGAGGTGCGGAAGGCCGCCTGCCCAACAGCGGCCGCTGTTGGTTTGGGACAACATGTGTTGTTGGGCATTGTACCCATTTTTCCGTACCCATTTCGGGCGTCCGAAGACAGAGTTGGAGGAGGGGGTTGTTAATCGAGGAAGAAGCAGACGCGTCACAGGCATAATCGTTTGGCGCTCCGCGCGGATTTCTTGGATCGGCGCCTGGTCCATCCGGGCGGCGCCTCCTGCGCCGCCCAGAGAGTGCTCAGCGCGCCAGAGAGGGGGGGCCCGCGCAGATCTAAGAAATCCGCGTGGAGCGCCACAAGTTTATGTTTATGCCGTTCTTTTTCCTTCTAGCCAATGCGATCACCCTCGAGCGACAGTCAGGCGGAGTTCCGTGAGGTTGAAGGCGACAGTAAGGAGGTGGAGATGAAGAACGGCAGGAGGGCCGTGATGAACTTCCCGTACAGGGTTTGGCAGGCGGTGCGTAAGACCCAGGGCCGCCTCATCCGCGAGCTGGAGCAGAAGTTCCAGAAGAAGCAGTTTATCTTCGTCGCCTACTGGACCATCCTTGACCTGAATTTCCGCCGCATGGGCCTCAAGGTGAGGCCGAGGAGGCAGACGCTAACCGCGGTGCACGACTCCATCCTCGAGGACATCGTTGGCCCTGCCGAGATCGTCGGCAGGCGCACGCGCATCACCGTGGACGGCAGGAAGTTGATGAAGGTCTCCCTGGACCCGAAGGACAAGAGCAAGTCGGAGATCGACTCTGAGCTCGCGACCCTCTCTGCGATCTACAGAGGAGATAACACCACAAGGAGGCGGTCTCCCTGCTCAAGCCAGGGCGCCCATGGGCGGACGCGGCCTGGCCTGGTGGGCCCGATGGCCGGCCGCGCCCAAGAGCTTGCGGAATCGCCATCGGGGGCCACTCACCAATCTACACCTTAGGCGATGCTTAAGAAAACCTAAGTTTTCGTCCAGAGTCTCGATTATTTTTAACTTTTCAATGTAAATCCCAAGATTTTGACAGAAGTTCTGGGTTTTCCTTAATTTCTGAGACTATGAATTTCTTAACCCATGATTTCTTAAGCATCTCGCAGGGTGTATCGGCGATGCTTCGCCGATTCCAAGTCGATGTTACCCTCCCCCCCGAGCCGGACCTGCCGAGAACGTTCCCCCTCAGGAACGCGCACGCCGCCACCTGCGAGAGGAACCCCGCCAACAGCTACGAGTGCGCCTTCTGCAGCGTCGCCTTTGTGACGCACTTCACGGTGTTCGGGTTCCGCAGCGTGGACGGCAAGGCGCTGCGGGACGCCCACCAGCTCTGCTGCGAGCGGAACCCCAGGAACGTCTGCTTCTGCGGGCGCCTGTTCTCGGGCTCCGCGGCCCGAGACAGGCACGCGTCGATCTGCGAGCTCAACCCCGCGAACAGGTTCGAGTGCCGCCACTGCCGGAGCATGTTCGTCACCCGCTACGGGATCATGGGCATGGTGAGCGCGAGTGGTCAGTCGGTGCGGGCCGCACATGAGGTGAGCTGCGAGAAGAATCCGGCGAATCGCTGTTTCTGCGGGCAGGTTTTCCCGAGCCCGGACAGGCGCGACGCCCACGCGGCCGTGTGCGAGTTTAATCCCGTGAACCGCTTCACCTGCCAGCACTGCGATACTGTGTGTGTGACGACACACGGCTTGTTCATGAAGTGCGGGAGCGAGAAGCTGTCGGCGCACCTGCAGGTGAGCGACGCAAACAAACGGGGTCGTCTGCGCCGACATTGGCGCGTAAGCTGCCCGCGTAAGGTCGCGAGTAAGCGCCCTCGTCTCCAACGTGGCGTGCCGCGCTGGCGGCCCGCATAAGCCACCGCGTAAGGTCGCTACGTCATCTCGCGTGAGACCCGTTTTTGATCGTCGCCCAGGTCTGTCCGAAGAATCCGGCAAACTGCGCCTGCGAGTACTGCGGCGCCACCTTCTCCAACTCCCAGGGCATGCGGGGCGGCTGGTTCTGTGGCGACGCCAAGTCGCGCTGCGGCGCGCACGTCGCCGTGTGCAGACAGAACCCGCGGAACAAGTTCAGCTGCCGGAAGTGCGACCGCTGCTTCCAGAGCCGCCGGCGCTGGCTCCGCCGCGTGGACGGTCGCCTCGCCCGCGACGCGCACGAGTCGGAGTGCGACCTCATCTCCTGCCCCTTCGAGGTCGCCGACGCGGGGTGCCAGGGCTGGGTGCTCCTGGCGGCTAGCCAGGCGCCAGAGGCCGCCGTGGAGGGGGCTGCGCTGGAGCCGGGCCAGGACTGGGAGGACTGCGGCCTCCTGGCCGCCGCGGGCGGCCTGGGGGGCCGGGGCCTGCCGGGCAGGGCGGCCTCCATGGGGTGCAGCTCCAGCACGACCGTCTCAGGCCGGCGGTCCTCAGACCGGGCGCTGGCCCAATTTTCCCCGACCCCCGCGGGCCATGGAGAAGTCACGACGGGGGAGGTTTTCCGCTCGTGTCGGCCTCGGGAGGCCCTTAATTACCGGGCCTCGGGGCCGTCAAGAAACGGCTCAGGGTGAGACCCGTCCAGGGGACTGGGTCGAGACCTTTGAGGGTCGACGGCAGGAAAAAAAAACATGACGTCGGGGGTCGGAGTTGGTGTCGCACTGGACGGTGGGCTACGGCGTCGGCAGTGCGTGCGGGTTTCCCTCGTCGTTCCGCTCCGCCGACGGCACGCGGCCTCTGCTGGCGCTCGCTGCACCGCCCGCGTCGCATCGAGGGGCCTCGGTGGACTTCTCGCGGCATCTATAGTTACGTCTGTCGGCGGTCTCCCCGGGTGCCTCCCCTCGGCCGCTCCCGTGCCGAGGAGCCGTTTTGGTGTGAGAGGTGCGCCTTCCTTTCTCTCTTGTGGCTCCTGTGGGGTATCCGCGATGGGCAGGTCGGCAAGCACGGCGTGGCCCTCTGCGCGCGTTGCCCCGTCAGCTCCGCCGACAGCAGGCAGCCTGTGTCGGCCCTCGCTGCACTGCCTGCGTCGTATCGATGGGCTCCGGTGGGCAAGTACACCTCGCCGCCGGCACACGCCGCCCAGACCCCCGACGTCATGATCTTTTCATAGCGTGGACCCCTGGAGGTCTCGCCGTTCCCCTGGACCGGGTTGTCGCCCCGAGCAGTTTCGGGAGGGCCCCCAGGGCCCAGCGAGGGCCCCCATGGGGCGGAAACTCTCGGCCCCCGAGGCCGGCGTTTGACAACACATCCCGCCGTGCTTCTCTCAAGACCCGAGGGTTAGGTCGGGCGTGTCCTCCTGCAGACGGATTTGGGACGGCATTTTTCAGAATGGCCAAGAAAATCATCAACACATGCTCCCCAATGCTCAAAACATCGTCCCCAGGCTATGTTGTGACTGCTCTTGGACATCCCTCCTGCAGAGAAGAAGGAGGAGGAGGGGGAGGAGGAGGAGGAGGAGGACGACGAGGAGGAGGAGGAGGAGGAGGAGGAGTAGGACGAGGAGGACGAGGAGGACGAGGAGGGGGAGGAGGAGGAGCAGGGGGGCACGCCCGCCTCGACCCGAGGGGGCCGGGCTCGCCGTGGCTCCCCGCCCAGGCGACTGGCCCGTGGAGGACGAGGCCCTCGAGCCCGACACGCCTGGCGGCTCGGGCCGCCAGGGCGCCGCTCGGGCGCCGGCGGCGGCCGCGCCGCGGCCGGAGGGCCCCGCCCCGCAGCAGCAGGGCGCGCGGGCGCGGGGGCCGCCGCCCAGCGGGCACGCCGGGGGCGCCGAGGCCGAGGGCCGGCGGTGTGCTAGGATCAGGTCGGGCGTGTGGCCCCCCCTGCCGGGGGGATTCTCGACGAAAAAGGAAGAATAAATGCCCCACGAACGCCCCCAAAATGGCAAAAGGATGTTCAAGAAATAGTCCCCGTATTATTTTTGGGGTCTTTTTTGGTATTTTTGGGGTATTCCGTATTCTTCGTCGAAAATCACCCTGTAGGGGGACAGGCCCGACATAATCCTAGGAGGGGGTCCCGAGGGACCCAGGCCCCCTCGGGGGGCAGTGAAGAGAGCACGGCGGCAGGTTTTTCGTAGTGTTCGGCCCCCGGGGGGGCCTGCACCCGGCCTCGGGGCCGTCAAGCGACGACGCAGGATGAGAAGCCGGTGCTGGAGAATGGGTCGAGACCTCTGAGGGTCGGCGTTCTGGAAAGATCATGACGTCGGGGGTCTGGGGAGGGGGTCCCACGGGCGAGGTGCCTCAAGCAGCGCGCATGTGACATGTGCCCCCTCCTGGCCTCGGGGCCCCCTCCCCCAGGGCCCCCCCCTCGAGCCACCGAGAGAGGGCGGGGGCGCCGCGGCGCCCGGCGGGTTCTTCGACGCCGTCTCGGAGGCGGAGTCCTGGGGCGACGCCTGCGAGGAGGCCCCTCGGAGGGCGCGCGCCCGCCGTGCACGCCCACAGAGAGAGCTCGGGGGGTGGGGCCGAGCCGGGGCCCGGGCTGGGCGGTGAGTCTCCTGGCCGTCCTGGCCGAGGCCAGGACGGCCAGGCTCCCCCTCGGGCAACGAAAAGCTTTCACGACGGGGGGTGTTCCGCCAGTTTCGGCCTCTGGTCTGGACGCCCGAGACAGGCACGGAAAGAATGGGTGCAGTGCCCAGCAGCAGTTCCTGTCCACTTTGGACAGGACTCGCTTCTTCGCCGCCGCGGCCTGTGTCCATTCGAGACAGAAGGCGGCCTGCCCAACAGCGGCCGCTGTTGGTTTGGGACAACATTCCCAGACCCCCGACGTCGTGATTTTTTCACAACGTCGACCCCCAGAGGTCTGGACCCTTTCCCCATGACCAGCTTTGCATCCTGAGTCGTTTTTTGACGCTCCCGAGGCCCTGTGAGGGCCCCAAGAGGCCGAAAAGTAGGAAAAACCTCCCGTCATGATTTTTTCACGACGCGAGGGGGTCTGGGTTTCGGGCGTCCAAATCTGGGGGCCTGCACCGGCCCCCGGGGCCGTCGATGCGGGCCGGAACGCCGGCGCCAGGGAAGCTGTCCAGACCGGGTCGACGCGTGTGAGAGATCACGGCGCCGGAGATCCCCAGACCCCCTCGGGCAGTGAAAGATCACGACGGTGGGTTTTTCGTGATTTCCAGCCTCTGGGGGCCTGCCCCAGGCCTCGGGGCCGTCAGAAGACGACTCAGGATGAGAAGCCGGTCCTGGTTATTGGGTCAAGACCTCTGGGGGTCGACGTCATGAAAACATCATGACGTCGGGGGTCTGGGTTTGGGGAGCCCACGGGGCTGGATGCTCGAAGTTCGGGTCCGAGCGCGCCGCGGGAAAGGTCCGCGGAGTAGCAGTATCGGCGCTTGTGGGTCACCATCCACCAAACCACCCCAACCCAACCCAAAGGCCTCAAATTTGTCTTCCTTTCACATGGGAGGGGGGCGTCGGGGAGCGTTGAACTAACACATATACGGAACCCGTAACCCCCCCCCCCGAAATTTGGGTCTTCGGGTTGGTCTGGGGTGATCTGGAGACTTCCTTTTAGGGTCCAGCGATAACCTTGGTTATCGGGCTTGCCCCCCTCCCCCCCCCTGACCTAAGCTTGCCGGTTGTGCAGGTCCGGGGTGGGGGGCGCGGGCATGTGCAGGGCTTCCCACAGCGCGAAGGTTAGGTTATCGGCGGGCCCCATCTCCTTCCCGCCCCCCGGATAACCTGGGCGATCGCCGATAAAAAAACGGTCTCCTGGAAGGTACTCAGACATAGGGCTGCTCCAATTTTTTTGGTGCGTGGACCCAGGAGGCCTGGACCACTTCCCGGGACCGGCTTTTCGTCCTGAATCATTTGTTGACGCTCCCGAGGCCCAGCGAGGGCCCCTGGAGGCCGAAAACTGTCAAAAACCGCCCGCTCCAATTTTTCTGGAGCGTCGGATCTTGGGGTAGTCATTTTTTGGCTCCCCAGGAGGAGGCGCAGGAGGATTCGGCGGACGAGCCTGCGGACGAGGGAGACGAGAGCGAGACCGAGGGTGCCCTGGGGAGCAGGGGCAGCCAGGGGGCCGAGGGCACAGTGCCGCTGGCGGAGGAGGGAGGCGTGGCGCCGGCCTCGGACGATGATGCCGAGGCGTTGGCCGAGAAGCAGGAGAGGGACGCGGAGGAGGAAGAGGAGGGAGAGGAGGATCCGAGGAGGAAAAGGTACCCATGCCTCTATTCCCTCGCCTGTCCCCTTTTTCCTTTCCTGGGAGGTTCTCGTCGCCACCTCGGGATTCGCATCGAGATCCTGGTCAGAACGCACCCCAGGAGAGGTCCGGGGAGTAGCGGTATCGGCACCTCTTGATTTCTCCAAGGACGCTGAAGAGACTGCGTCCGCTCCAGACCTCTGCGAAGCAGCAGAGGCTCTCCTGTGATCCGTGGAACTGCTTCGGCTCCCCCCTTGCACTGAGCGCCAGGAGAGCTGCCGAGCACTTTTCCAGGTAACTATGACTCCGGGCTGGACGCGTGAATTCGATGATGTCTGGCGTGCATCCCACCAGCGGGGCCAGGATCACCGACTACAGCGCTGGTTCGCTGGCGGACGGTTTCTCGTCACAAGGCGCCCGTCTTCCGAGCGCCCTCCGAACACCGTGCGTGGCGCGCAGGCTGCTCCCAATAGAAGGAAAGCCCTGGCTACCCGCATGACGTTATCTAAGGCATCTCCAAGGCCAGGTAGGGCATGTACGGCCAGGTAGTCGAGGAGGAACAGAGAAGGTCGTCGTCTGTGTCGTCGTCGTCGTCGTCGTCGTCGTCGTCGTCGTCGTCGTCGTCGTCACTGTTGTCGTCGTCCTCTTCGTGGTGTTTGTCGTCGTCGTCGTGGTCGTCGTCGTCGTCGTCGTCGTCTCTGTCGTCGTCGTCTCTGTCGTCGTCGTCCCTTTCGTCGTGTTGGTGGTCGTCGTCAACGTCGTCGTCGTCGTCGTCGTCGTCGTCGTCGTCGTCGTCGTCGTCGTCTCTTCCCGCCTTTCCACGCCATGATGAGACCTTCGCGTGCTCGAGCGGGCCGAAACCCAACCCAGTCTTCTTGATCCGCCTTCCCACGGCAGGTCCTCTGCGTGCCGACGCGACCGCGACCCCAGCGCGGGCTGCCGGCGCTTCTCCGTCCCGGTCCTCGGTCATCGACCCGTGAGATTCGAGGATCCAGGTCGTTGGACGTCTTGCAACTTTTCGAACCTCGTGAGGCCTCTGGGGGCCTCGAGGGGCTTTAGGCTTTCGAGGCACCTGTGCATTTGCGGGGATCCGTCGACATCTCATCCTCCTCCTCATTCTCCTCCTTCCGAGCCGGCTTAGTCCGCAGTGAATCGCTGCTGCGTTGCAGCCCGCGTTCATTTCATTCCTTAGGGCCGATCCCGGCGAGTCTTGCCGCTGCTGTACTGTATTGCCCAGGGCTCCCTTCTTAGCCCGTTCGGCGTCAGAGTCCATTCGGCAGCCGAGTGTGCATCTGAAAGGGATCGATCCTATAAAGTCCCAGGGACTTCGGCCCACTTGGCCGCGCAAAGGGCCAGATCCTGGGTCCACTTGGCGGCCAGTGCGCCAAGACACCGCAGCCCGAGAGCTGATGCCGTAAATGAACTCGCAACGCCATGAACATCATTCGCTTCCAAATGGGAACCCGATGTTTAAGGATCAGGGAAAGGTCAGCTCTATATATGTGTCCTCAAAAACAATGCTTCAGCAAATCTGTGTTCGCTTTTTTGTGGATAATTTATTTGGGAATGTTTTGGCGGGCCCGTTACTATTCACAGATCTTGTGTTCCTAAGGTCGCCGTTCACTGCATCTGAGCCCCAGAACTCCGACTCCCATTAGCAGACAAATGGAACTGGGAGCCAGTAGTAAATTGTGAACCTTATTGCCGCCGGGGACGTCGTAGAGCTCATACACCAGTAACTGCAGATATTTCAACTATAGACCGTCCGAGAGTATTTCAAACATCGTATAACTACAACATGCGCTCAGATCCAACATGAAGTCTACAGCAGTGAAGCTAGGACGAACAGCACTAGAATCCTTTACCGTTGTGGAGGATATAGTTCTTCAAAGTGAATGGTGTACATTGTCCATTCCTCCTCCTCCTCCTCCTCCTCCTCCCTCCTCCTCCCTCCTCCTCCCTCCTCCTCCTCCTCCCTCCTCCTCCTCCTCCTCCTCCTCCTCCTCTCTCGAGCCAGACCGTTCCGTGAGGGTCGCCCTGGTCGCTCTCTCCGCCCAACGCGCGCGCGAGCGCCATCAGCGATGCCTCTGGCGGCAGCGCGGACAGGTCGGCATCATGGTATGGGTTCAATGTCGGGGCCAATTTTCAAAGTTTCAGGGTCAAAACAAGATCCAGGTCAAAGAGATGATTTGCGGGACTTGCCGTGTGGGACATCTTAAGCAAATCCCATTTAAGGTCTGTTTGGTTGGTGGGTCGGTTGCCTGATTGGCTCGCCGATTGCCAGGTCAACAATTTGTTCTCCATGAGGTTGGTTCGTTTGTTGGCGGATAGGTAGATAGGTAGTTCGGTTGGTTGGTTGGTTGGTGAGTGGATTTGCTGTTGATAACTTGGGCGGTTGGTTAGTGTGTTGGTTGGCTGGTTGACTGGATGGTTGGCTCACAGATTTCCGGATCATTTTTGTTTGTCCGAGGCGATGGGTTGGTTGGTTGGTTGGTTGGTTGGAAGGCCGGCTGGTTGGTTGGGAGGTTGTTGCGTTGGTTTACCAGTTGGTTGACTGGTGATTGGTCGGTTGGTTGGTTTGTTGGGTGATTGGGTGGCCGGTTGCCCGTTTGCCCGGGTGGTTGGCCGATTCTCCCCTCCATTCCCCCCCCATTCGCCCTCCCCTCTTCCCCCTTCCTCCTTCCTCACTCCTTCTCTTTTTCCCACCTTTCTCTGTACCTTCCTCCCTTCTTCTCCCTCCCTGTCCTCCTCCTCCTCGCCCGCAATTTACTGCAATGCAATCTATTGCAACTGCAATGCACATGCGACGCAGTACAATGCAATGCAACATAACAGGATGCAACGCAATGCAATGCAGCGCAATGCACTGCAAGGCAAATGCAACCCACTGCATTGCAACAACTGGATGCAGTGCAGTGCAGCGCAGCACAATGCAACACAGTGCAACGCGACGAAGCGCAATGCAGTGCAGTGCAATGCAGTGCAATGCACTGTGATGCAATTTGCGCCGCGTCGCGTCGCAGCGCCGCGGGGCCGAACGAACATACTTCCCGCTCCAATCGCCCCGTGGCCACGCGCTTTGGCGGGGACGAAAACTTTGCTTCCGCTCTGCGCGTCACGTGGCAGCGCCGCGGGGGCTGAGGAGAATGCTATCCCACTCGATTTTCGCCGCGTGGCACCGCCTGGGGGCGGGCGAGAACAAGTACTGCGCCACTACACCTTAGGCGATGCTTAAGAAAACCCAAGTTTTCGGCCAGAGTCTCGATTATTCTTAATGTTTCAATGTAGATCCCAAGATTTGAATAGACATTCTGGGCTTTGATTCAAGTTCTGAGACTATGAATTTCTTAACCCATGATTTCTAAAGCATCTCGCAGGGTGTAGATTCGTCACGTGGTAGCGCCGCTGGGGGCCGAAACATTTACTCACCCACTCCACCTGCCACGCGGCAGCTCCCGGAGGCGCGAATCAACAGTACATTCCATACGCTCTGCTTGTCACGCGGCAGCGCCGCGGGGTCGAACAAACAACTGTTCCACTAATTATTCGTCACGTCGCAACGCCACGGAGGCCGAACAAAAATACTGTACCACTCCACTCGCCACGTGGCAACGACTGGAGGCGCGAAGAAGTCATATTCTATTCTAGTCGCCACGTCGTGGCAGCGCCGTGCTGGCCGACATAAACTGTATGCCACGAGGACGACGACGAGAATGGCGACGACAACACCAATGATGACGACGACGTTGACGTGGGCCAGGGAGGTGGAGACACATTATATCCTATCCTCCTCCGCCTCGTCCTTCTACCTCCCCCATGTTTTCCTCCCCCTACCATCTTGCCTCCTTCCTTCCCCCCCTTCCTCCCCACCCTCCGCATAGCCATTCTGACTCCAGCGCTGGCTCGAAAGACCCGTTTGGGTGATCCCTGACGAGGCGCTCGAGGGGCTTGATGGGGCACCGAGGCGACAGCCCAGCAGCCTCGGGCCGTCTATTAAAACGACGCGAAGATCGGGACAACATCGGATCGGGGTAACTCGAAATCTCTGAGACTCGGCGGGTTTGGAGGACGTCTTGGGCGCCGCGGCCGCTCCGAGAGCGTTCTGGAACGCTCTGAGAGCGCTCCGGAACGCTCTGGAGCGATTTATCCCGATCCTAGCCCTATCTTATCTGTCTCGGTGGCAAAGGGGGCAGCATGTCTGCGAAGGGTCCCTGGAGCACGTGCAAAGGCTGCGGGCGCCACGGGTACAGCAGCGTACTCCTCGCCGCAGGCAGGGCTTTTGCGCCAGATGCCGCAGGAAGGGGGGAGCTCTACACCGGCACGGAGAGAGCCGGGAGCAGCAGGCGAAGGGAGGTGACGGGCGGCTCGCCATCGAGTCCTCCCAGGCCGATCACGTCGGCGTGCTGGAGAAGACCCCGGAGGTCACCGCCCGCCCCCTGCTCAAGCGGTCCCCCGTGCGGCGGCGCTCGCTCCCGAGGGTTCCTGGACAGGGGCGAGCGGTGCAGTGAGAGGCGCCGCGCGGAATCACGATCACAAACCATCGCCACACTCCGGCGGTGCCGCCCCATTTTGGCCAAGGCCGAGGAGTGGGAGGCGCATGCGGCGTGCACCTTGGCGGTTGTCGAGGACGCAAGAAGGCCTGCGGCAGGGGCGCCCGGCAATCATGTCGGCGCGTCATTCCCAGCGGCCCCGCCGTTGCCGGCGACAAGACGGACGTTCTCTCCTCCATCCACTAGGATTATGATGTTCCTCCCTACTGTAGCCTTGACCACCAGAAAGAATGCCGAGCGCCCGAAAATACCCAAACTCAAGGGTTTTCACGTGCCGAGCTCTGTGAGACACTGTTTCGACACTCTTCCGACACTCTTTCGACACTCTTTCGACACTTTCCCGTGCTCGCAATTATTCCTGGGATGTGGTCCTTAAGTACGATGGGAGCTACCTATCACTAGGACGAGCAACTCTTCGCTGAGACCATGACGCTGGACGCAGGGGAGCATGAGAGGGTCGATCTCAGGAAGCCCACAGAAGATCTGCTGGGCGTCCGAGACCCCACGGAGCCCAAGAACACGTCGATGGCCACGTGGCTCGAGCGGGCCAGGGAGCCGCAGGCCCGGATCACCGCGCGCATGTGCCGAGAGGCGCCGTGGCGAAGACGGCGCTCCGGCAGCCGCGGCGCCCGCCGAGCGCTCGGCCGAGCCAGCAGCCCCCGAGGGGCGCGCAGGCTCCGGGCCGGGCCGGCGGCAGCGCGGCGGCGGCGGCCAGCGGCAGCGGGGCTGCCAAAACCAGGAGCAGAGCGGCGCGCGGCCGAGCGCCGCGCCTGCCAAGCAGGCGGCGTCGCGGGCCGCGGCCGAGACCAGCTGTACTCAGGAGGAAAGGAAACACACAGACACAATTAATCCTCGATTCCCCAGAGAATATGGGAAAATATGGGAAGTGGGGGGGAAGACAAAAACCGAGAAAATATAGGAAAATATGGGGAATCCTTTTATTTGTGTGTATTTATGTGTGTGTCCCAGGGCCCCTTCATGTACGGCAGGCTCGGGCGCAGGCTGGGGTCTGAAGTCCTTGTGGGATGGAGGTCGGCGTTTCGAGACCCGCTACACCTCCTGATCGTCGTCGGGTCTCAGTTCGGGGTTTTGCAGCCATCGCGTCCACCAGCCAGGGGCACATGTTGATGATCGCGGTGCTCAGTTAGCCTGTCGTCCGCGAAGGTTTCTCGGACCCCAGGCAGGACTCGGACTCCGACATTTTTTTCGGCAACGTCACAGCCGTGGGCAAGCAGGCCCGGGGCTTCATCACTGGCCCAGCGTGCGCGCCGTTTCTTTATTGTGGTCCAATTGGGAGTCGTGCCGGGTCGACCAGCGAGCTGCAGCATTCGAAGAGCCAGGCCCGCAAGCCTCGTCTCCAGTTGATCGACAACGCCGCGCGGCTCACAGGGCACGAAGGAGGGTAATGGGTTTTGTGTCGGCATTCCATCAAATTCCTGCGGCTTAGTGGGTCCGGCGTGGTCACTCGCGTCCTGCAGGCCCCTTGCTTCCGTCTTGCGACGGTTCCTCGATCGGGCTCATTCACGCGCACGGCTAGCCAGCGGTGGCCATCAGTTTCTACGGCTTCCGCTCCGAGGGCCTCAGTGGCAGGGGCGTTTTTCGATCCGCTGAGCTAGGAGCGGTAGTCGCACGACTTCGTTCACCGTGGTTCGTCATTTGAGGTTTCAATATTGATCCCAGCGTCCTCGTCAGCGAAGGCTTTGTCGAGAAGGTGGGGGCTGTTTTTTTCGCGCCCGACATCGAGCGCGCGCGTCGGGGAAGGGTGGCAAGCTCGACTGCATCATGGCCAGCTGCCCGCGCTTGCCCTACATCGTGCAGGTGTCGACGGTGATGACGGCCCCGTGGAAGCCACGCTGTGGCGAGCTTGTGCCCCGTCGGAGCTCACGCTGCCAGCTTCTTTGTCGCAAGCTCGTCGTGGCCGCCCGCCTGCCTCGGGCGCCCAGGCCACAGGCCCGGCCGACGCCAGTCTCCAAGTCCAGCCGAGCCAAGGCCCGACGCGTCGCGGCCCGCGGGGTCGCGAGGGAGCGACCGGTAGAGGCAGTCGAGGAGACGTTCGGGGATTTCGCTTCGTCGCCATTTCAGCCTGCCCAGGGAGAAGCCGTGCCGGGCCCCAGCGCGCGTCATGTTCAGGCAGCGGCTGCCCCTGTTGCCGCCCGTCCTTCTGCGCTTGCCACGACAGGCGGACCTGATGTTGATCGCGAAAATGATATGCCACCCGAACGTTTTGATTCACCAGTGGCGGCCGCCGCTACTTCCGCATTCCCTGCCACGCGGCCCGAAGCGGCTGCGAGCCCCGTCTGGCCTGTGTTTGGGCTGTTTTTTAGTTGGTATGGTTTCTATCTTAACCTGGCCTTTCCATCGTGTACACGAGAACATTAGCCACGCGGCACGAGAACAGGGGCCATGCGGCCATTTCTAACATGTCCCAAACAGAATTCACGACGGAGTACCTGGCTGATGAAAAACACATCCCTGCATCCGTGCAAGTAATGGAAACTTGTAAGATCAAAATGCGCCGCGCCGAGACGAGACCCCCATTTTGAAGGTGGCACCCCTCCATCCGTGTAGTTACTGGAGATGTGATAGCCCCACGTCGAACAGACCTGTGCTCCATCCGTGCAATCGTTGGAAGTTTCAAGCTCTGAGGTCGTACAGCAATCTCAGGCGAAACGCTCGGCCCAACCTAGCTACGCCACAGGGAGGGCTTATCTATAAGTAGATGGGATGCACGGCGGCATGCCATGGGCTTCAGCCAAAAAACCGGGACCGCGAGGAGGAGTAAGAGGAGGAGGAGGAGGAGGAGGAGGAGGAGGAGGAGGAGGAGAGGAAATGGGGAGGGAGGCGGAGGGGGAGAAGGATGTGGAGGGAGAGGAGGACCAAGAGGAGGGAGGGCTGAGGAAGAGGAGGGCAGACGAGGAGGCGAGGGTGGAAGGGAAGGGGGAATAGCTCTCGCCGGCAGCTCCATCAGCACTGGCCCGATCTGGGAGTGGCGAAGCCTTCCCTATATTGTACCTCCTGTTGCTGCTGCTCCTCATCTAACTCGTCATTCGGCTACTATCCAGCTCCTATTCCTTTTGCTCACCTCCTCCATCCCCGCATCCTTATCGTCGTCCTCCTCCTCATCCTCCTCGTACCCCTCCTCATCAGTGTAATGTTGACGTTCGCGCATCCTCCTCATCCTCCTCATCCTCCTCATCCTCCTAATCCTCCTCATCCTCCTCATCCTCCTCATCCTCCTCCTCCCCGTACTCCTCTTCATCCTCCTCATTCTCCTCATCCTCCTTCTCCCTTTTTTTGCTGTTGACGCTCGCTCGTCACCGTTGCTTTTGTATGTGGCGATTGCCTGTTGTTTATCATGTTTCTACAGTGATTGCTGAAGACGGTGATAGTCATTCACTTGTTGGGAATGTAACCCCAGCAGCCCTCCGGGCGTAGGTGGTCTAGGGATGGTCCGCTTCCAACCCCCTTCTCCGTCGGGGAGGGGTTTACCCCTGCCCCCTACCCCCTCCCCTGGATTTGGACGGGGAGGGGCGGCGACGCGTTGGAGCGTCCAAGATGGCCCAAGACGGCTCCAAGAGGCACAGATAGCCATCGATGGCTTCCAAGATGGCGTCAGATAGCGCAAGATGCCCCAAGATGGCTCCCAAGATGCTCCAAGAGGCCCCAATATCGTTCCAAGACGGCTCCAAGAGGCCTCCGAAACCTCCAAGGAGGCTCTCCAATTCTCCGAAATCCTTCACACATTCAAGGGAAATAGATGGTTGTTGCCTTCTCGCCTTTTCGCTTCCGATGGCCATCCGAGGCCTCAAGATGGTTCCAAGATGGCCCAAGAGAGCCCCAACATGGGGACCAATAGAGCCCTGAGACAGCCCTAAGAGCGCCCAAGAGCGCTCCAAGATGGGTCCAGGAGGCGATTGTTGGGGCTACCGAGGGGGGGGGGGGGGGAATTGCGACCCTCTTCTTCGCTGATCGAGTTCCTCCAAGATTGTTCCAAGAGCGCTTCGAAAGCCCCCAAGAGCGTCACAAGAGGGCCCCAAGAGGCGCCCAGGCGGCCCCAAGAGGCCTCCTAGGGACCCCCGAGAGACCCCCCAGAGGCGTCAAGAGGATCCCCGAGGCAACTAAGACGCTCAAAGACGGTCCTGACTTCCCTGGTCACCTCAGCTCGCCTGGGCGTCATTTCTGGATTGGCTGGTGGGGATACTTTTTTTTTTTTGGTCGGGGCCGCGAGCGAAGAGCGCAGGCGGCAAGAGAAGTTGTCTGGGCCTACGGGCAAACCTGATTAGCTGCAGGGCGCAACTCAGACCGGCCGGGCCAGCTCACAAGGCGGCCGCTGGGGCAGCAGGGCGAGGGCTGGCTGGCTGATGGGCACCCAGGGAAGCTCGAGCATAGTGCAGCCCAGAGCAAAATGCCAGGGAATTCGGTGTTACGCGCTGCGGCGTTAGACCACACGGATGGAGGTGCGGAAGCAGGTGAGTGTCCTGCAATTGCGCCCCTCTCAAACAGGGTGGCGGGAAAGGCGAAGTATACGATGGTCGAGTCGCCAGCGGGGCGCCAAGGGCCAAGACCGTGCCGACGGCGTATACCAGCCAGGTGGGCTGAGCAAGAACCGTGGCGACGGCGTAGACCTGCCTGATGCTGGTGGGGATACGCGAAGCGCCAACAATTGGTGATAATGACGATGGTTAATTCGTTCGTCCATCGCAACGCGGGCGTACCCAGCTCGACGCGTGACTTTGAATATGAGCACAGATCGTCTAACTACGCTGCGTCGCACCACGGGTCCGGCGTGTTCTTGTCGAGCTTACCCGCAAGGGTGAGGAGCTTGTGCATCAGACGGCCGACGACGGGCACGCTCACCGTGTTACCGATCGTCATGTTGAGTTTGCGATGGGTCGCTTTGCGGCCCTTCTCCGTGAGCAGACCATTCCATTTCGTGCGGCCTTTCGGGAAGCCCTGGATGGCCACCATCTCGCTCGTGACCATCATACGGGAGTGGCGGGTCATATCCTAGCCGCCGACACCTGCCGTGGTCCTAGTCAGAGTCGGGAACTTGCCGACTTGCCACTTGTCGCCGGACTTCTCGGACTCGCACACGTCCAAGATGATGTCGTCGTTCGCTGGGTCGTAGCCCGCATCCTTGACAAAGCCAATCACCCGGGTAAGGTTGTTCAGGCAGGTCCTGTCGGGAGGGATGTTGGCTGGTTGCCTCGAGTCGATGAAGTCCGACACGACCACGAACTTGTTCAGGATCTTCCTGTGCTTGCCCATGAGAGTGGGTGCTTTCTCGACGACGAAGCAGGCGGGCGTCTGAGTGACGCTGTACTCTGCGCAGTCCATGATGATCAGGCCCTGGCTGTCGCTCTCCCCACCTTGGTTGCCGCACGTCGCGAAGGGCTTGCATTGGGGCCCCGCGCAAAATGCGCCCACCTAAGGGACCGCACTGGTTGTGCGATCAGCTGTCCAGCATGAGTCGTAGAACTTCTTGACGCCGTGATTGGCCTGCAAGACGGCGCGGGTCTGTTGGGCAATCTCGCTTGCGCATTCGAAATTGATCGTGTCCCGGCCGATCATCATCTCCAGAGCCACCGCGTGAGAGCAGAGGTCTCCCCAGCCGCCGCCCTGGCGGATGACATGCTTGCCAGTCGCCTTGACGTAGCTCTTGATAACATGTTGGTGTACTTGCTTAGGCCTCGATCTCGTCGTCTTCGATTTGGCTGCAGCCGAAGGTTTGATCATTACTAGGGCTATTGGAATCCGATTGGAATCCTTCAGGGCTTCAGCAGACTCTATGGGGATCCGATCGGAATCCTAGAGGGCTTCAACGAGTCCTATGGGGATCCCACAGGAAACCTGTAAAACTCCAGCGGATCCTATAGGAAACCAATTGGATTCCCATCGGGCCGCAACAAATCCCTCAGCAGCCTGTCGTCATCCTTTAGGAATCCTGCAGGGATTCAACGGATCCTATAAGAATCCTATAAGGCTCCTCCTCCTCCTCCTCCCACTACTACTATTACTCCCCGTACTACTCCTACTACCCCTGCTACTACTACTACTACTACTACTACTACTACTACTACTATTACTACTACTACGACTACTACTACTACTACTACTACTACTACTACTACTACTACTACTACTACTACTACTACTACTACTACTACTACTACTACTACTACTACTACTACTACTACTACTACTACTACTACTACGATTACTCCGATTACTACATTACTACGATTCAAAGTATCCCACTGCGACACGACCAAATAGTTAGAGCATCTAGGAAAAACAACATCTACATCTACACCGACAGCTACATTTACATATACACCTGCATATACATCTGCATCAACATCAACAACGATTATCACATCTACACTTACACCTACATCTACATCTACATCTACATCTACATCTACATCTACATCTACATCTACATCTACATCTACATCTACATCTACAGCTACATCTACAGCTACAGCTACATCTACAGCTACATCTACATCTACATCTACACCTACACCTACACCTACACCTACACCTACACCTACACCTATATCCACATCTACACCTACACCTACATATACATCTACATCCGCACTTTCGCATCGGTTTTGCTTTTGCTTTGCATTGCCTTTGCTTTTGTTCTTGCTATTCTGTGCTGCGCTATGCTATGCTGTGCTGAGCTGTGCTGTGCTATACTATGCTGCGCTGTGCTATGCTAAGCAATACTATGCTATGCTATGCCATGCTATGTTGTGCTAATGCTGCGCTGCGCTATGCTGCGCTAAGCTAAGCTAAGGCTAGGCTGCGCTAAGCGAAGCTAAGCCAAGCTAAGCTAGGTTAGGCTAAGCTAAGCTAAGCTAAGCCACGCTAAGCTAAGATAAGCTAAACTAAACTAAGCTAAGCTAAGCTAGGCAAGGGAACGCTAAGCTAAGCTAAGATGAGATGAGCTTAGCTTAGCTTAGCTTAGCTTAGCTTAGCTTAGCTAAGCTTAGCTTAGCTAAGCTTAGCTTAGCTTAGCTTAGCTGGGTGAACCTAGGGGGCGCAACTGGGGGAACCGCGGGGCGGATGCCGGGAGAACCGCCCGGGGCGAGCCCCACTGCCCGGCCCTTTTAAGAATAAGCTAAGATACGCCTGAGCTAAGATGAAGCTAAGCTGGCCCAAGATGAAATAAGCTACGCTAAGATGAGACAAGCAACGCTAAGCTAAGGGGACGTAGCTGGGGGAACCGCGGGGCGGATGCCGGGGGAACCGCCCGGGGCGTTTTCCACTGCCCGGCCCTTTAAGCTCAGACAGTAAGAGCCCTTCTAGGCAGAGCCTAGGTAAGGAACTATTTCTCTGTTTCTGATTACGAGTGCTACGACTACTACTGACACTACTACTAGTACTACTGTCACAAAACTACTACTAATACGATTAGTACTACTACTACTACTACTACTACTACTACTACTACTACTACTACTACTACTACTACTACTACTACTACCATGGTTACGGCTACTATTACTATTAGTTCGACGACTTCTACTACTATTACGATCACTTCTACGACTGCGACTACTATTACTCCTACTACTACTACTACTACTACTACTACTACTACTACTATTTCGATTACTGTTGCTATCATTATTATTACGACTCGTACGACGACTATTACTACGACGAGCACTACTACCCCTACTTTACTACTCGTTTTACCATTACTACGGCTATAACTACTACGAACTATCACCACTAATACCACTACTGCTACGATTACCATTACTACTATTACTATCCGTAAAACTTCCATTACTACTCCTAGTACTACTACTAGTACTACTACTACTACTACTACTACTACTACTACTACTACTACTACTACAACTACTAATACCACTTCTTCTATTCCAACCTACTACTACTTCTACTTCTACTACTACTACTACTACTACTACTACTACTACTACTAGGAAAACTACTACCACTCTTATATGCCTACTACTCTTGATATGATTACGGCTACTACGACTCATCCTCGTAGTACAATTATTGCGAAGGCCTTACGGCCGTTGCCGCCGACCCTGAAGATGACGAAAGACAACATGAGGGTGGGGGCAGGAGGAGGAGGAGGAGGAGGAGGAGGAGGAGGAGGCGGAAGGGAGTAGGTGGAGGAAGGGTGAAGGGGGAGGAGGAGGAGGCCTTATGGATGTTGGTTGGGATCTCGTGGTTGACCTCTCGGGGGCGTCTGGAAGGCAACTTGAAGCCTCTTGGGGGCCGTTGTGGGGCCTCTTGGGGCCTCTTTTGGGCCTCTTGGGGCTTCCGGAGGCCGTCTTCGGCGCATCTTGGGGGCGTCTTGGCGCCGCTCGGGGGCCTCTTGGGGCCTTTTGGGGGCCTCTTGGGGCTTCCCGGGGGCCTCTTAGGGCGGAAGTCTCGAATTCTCGGTTCCTCGTCCCCCTCTTGGCCGTTTCTTGGGCCCGTCTTGGGGCCCTATTGGGCCGTCTTGGGCGCCTCTTAGGCTGTCCTGGGGCCTTCTTGGGCCGTCTTGGGGCCCTCTTGTAGGCCTCTTGGGGCGCTCTTGGGGGCCTCTTGGGGGCCTCTTGGGCCGTCTTGGAGTGTCGGAAAGCCGAAAAGGCGAGAAGGCCAAAATCCTTCAAAAATTGATGTAAAATTTACGATTTTGGCGCCTGGGGCCCTCTTGGGTGTGCTCTTGGGGCTCTCTTGGAGCGTCTTGAGGGCCTCTTGGGCCGTCTTCGGGCCGTCTTGGGCGTCTTGGGGCCATCGTTCGTCGAGTCGAGGCCCTCTTGTACCCTTTTGGGGGTGTCTTCTGTCGCTCTTGGCTCGTCTTGAAGCTTTTCTGAGCTCCGGGACCCCCCGGGGAGGATGCGTATCTGGGTGGCGACCCCCCCCGGCCCCCCCCGGCGACCCCCCCCGGCGACCCCCCCCGGCGGGGAGGGTAGGGAGGGGCTTCGCCACGACTCAACTACGACGTTGCTCAATGTCGCTTTGGCTCGCGCGCTCAAGGAGACGGGGAACGACGAAGACGACGAGGGACAACGGAGACGGAGACGACGAGGACACGACGGAGACGACGACGACGACGACGACGACGACGACGGTGATCCACGCAAGACGACGACACCGGGATGCGTCTTCCACACGCCGACAGGGTCGGCGGATTTTTGCTTCTACCATTACTACTACTACTACTACTACTACTACTACTACTACTACTACTACTACTACTACAATTTTCTACTACTACGACTACTACTACTACTACTACTACTACTACTACTACTACTACTACTACTACTACTACTACTACTACTACTACTACTACTACTACTACTACTACCTACTACTACTACTACTCTACGACGACGACTACTACTACTACTACTACTACTACTACTACTACTACTACTACTACTACTACTACTACTACTACTACTACTACTACTACTACTACTACTACTACTACTACTACTACTACTACTACTACTACTACTACTACTACTACTACTACTACACTACTACTACTGCTACTACTACTACTACTACTACTACTACTACTACTACTACTACTACTACTTCTACTACTACTACTACTACTACTACTACTACTACGAGTACTAGTACTAGTACTAGTACTAGTACTAGTACTAGTACTACTACTACTACTACTACTTCTAGTAATACGACGACCACAACTTCTGCCGACGCGACTATTCAAACTACTGTTACCCCTACCTACATGACCCCCCTTGGAATTCTATAGGGTTTCTTTGACTACCCTGCACCGCGCTTGAACACTTCCACTGCTCGCGCAAACATTCCAACCACCCACCCGTAATTTGGTTTGCAAAATCTCTTGAAACCGTGACGGTGGGTACCAAATGGCACTTGGAAACGACAGCGACGCCGACGACGCCAGCGACAACGACGACGACGACGCCGACAACGACTACGACGACACCGACGACGTCTCCAACGACTTCGACGACGCCGACAACGACGACGACGACACCGACGACGACGACGCCGACGCCGACGACGACGATGACAACGACGACGACGACGATGACAACGACGACGACGATGACGACGACGACGCCGACGACGACGACGACGTCAACGACGCCGACGACGACGACGGCTACGACGGCGGTGACCACGACGACGCCGACGTCGACGACGACGAAGACGACGACGACGCCGACGCCAACGACGACGACGAAGACGACGACGTCGTCGCCAACGAAGACGACGACGAGGGAGGAGGGAGGACGACGGCGGCGACAACGACGGCAACGACGACAACGACGGGGGAGGAGGGAGGACGGCGACGACGCGAACGACGAAGAAGGAGGAAGGACGGTGACGCCGACGACGACAACGACGAGGGTGGAGGGAAGACGACGACGACGACAGCGACGACGACGACGACGACGGCGACGAAATAGGAGGGACGACGACGAGACGCCGACGACGGACGACGACGACGACGAGGGAGGAGGAGGAACGACGTCCACGGCGACAACGACGACGGAAACGACCACGACGCCAAAGAGGACGACGACGACGAACACGAGGGAAGACGGAGGACGACGTAGGCGACGACGACGACGACGCGGGAGGAGGAAGGACAGCGACGACGACGACGACACAAGAGCGCGCGCGCACGCTCTTGTTGAACATCCGTGATGCGAAACCTTGTGTTTTGTATGTTTTTTGGGCACGATTTTGAAATCCTTCCGAAGCCGATGGGTTTTGAAGGGTTTCCGCATACGCGCGCGACGACGCGCGCGTCGGCACTTCGGTTTTTTTTGTTTGCAGAGGTTTCGCGCGACGGCGCACGCGCAAGGGCGTTCGACAGTTTTCGACATGCGCGCTCGCGAAGCCCGTTTGGTAGCATTGTGTGATCATCTGGAAAAACCTTTAGTTTTCTTAAGATTTCGCACTAGCTCGCGCGTAAGCTTTTTTAGCAAATCAGTGTTGCGAAACCCTGTGTTTTTGTATGTTTTTTGGAAATTCGATTGCGAAATTCTTCCGACACCGAAGGTTTTTGGAGGATGTCGGCATGCGCGCGCGACGGCGCGCGCGTGCGCACTTCGTTTCGTTTTTTTTGCTTGTGCAAGGGATTCGTGAACAAGTCTTATGTTAGAGCAAAATCTGTCTCCGCGTATCGTTTCTTGCATGGGAACCTCAGAGGGGGTCGATACCGGTTCCCCTGGGATAGTGTAAATTCATATGTCGGATGGACATGTGGTCAGAGTCATATACGATTTACATACCCGAAATGGGGACGGATAGCGCCGGGGGGGGGGTAGAGTCTATTCGTTTTCTTTGTAGAAAGGAGAATAGAGCTTCGATCGGATGAATTCAAGATTATACGATCCCCTAGGGATGCTATAGCATCCCCTAAGGATGCTATAGCATCCCCTAGGGATCCTAAAGCATCCCTTCAGTATTCTGAAGATTCCCCAAGGATTCTACAGGAGCCCCAAGGGCGTCGACAGGATTCCATGTATGATCCCGAAGGAGTCTGCAGCTCCGAGGTCGGCTCGGTGGAGCGCGCATAGTTTGAGTTTGTGGTAATACGTGGGCTGCCTTGAAGAACCACGAGGGATCCCAGAAGATTTTCAAAGGCTTGCTGTGGTTTCCTATGCTGACCGTGTGGCGCGTAGGGTTGACGGCGTTGGGTTGCGTTGCGTTGTGCCGGGGGGGGGGGGGCGCAGGGTACACCAGTGGACTGTTTCACCACACGGAGCGAAAGAGTGAACTGGTGTACGGGTACATCAACTGGCTGTTTTGCCCCTTGTTGTTGTTGTTGCTGCTGCTGTTGTTGTTGTTGTTCTTGTTGTTGTTGTTGTTGTTGTTGTTGTTGTTGTTGTTGTTGTTGTTGTTGTTGTTGTTGTTGTTGTTGTTGTTTGTTGTCGTCGTCCCGCCCGCGACCCACCCGCGACCCACTTCGCGACCCACTTCGCGACCCAACCCGCGACCCACCCCGCGGCCCACACCGCGACCCACTTGGGGCCCACCTGCGACCCACCCGCGACCCACCCCGCGACCCACCCGCGACACACCCTGCGACCCATCCGCGACCCCACCCGCAACCCACCCGCGACCCGTTTGGAAAGATCGGCGCTTGCGGCGGGCTCGCTGTGTTTGTGAAACTTCGGCGCCTGCGGCGGGCTTGTCCAGAGCTTCGCAAACCTGCGAACGTCCCCGCCCCCTCACGGAGGAGGAGGAGGAGGAGGAGGAGGAGGAGGAGGAGGAGGAGGAGGAGGTGGCAGCACCGCAGGGGCCGGAAAATCCGATCCCACTCTTGTTTGCCACGTGGTACCACTTGGGAGGGGGGGGGGGGCAACACCAAGCACGACCCCACTTGATCGTCACG
This sequence comes from Prorocentrum cordatum, assembly GCA_963575745.1. Classification (NCBI taxonomy): domain Eukaryota; class Dinophyceae; order Prorocentrales; family Prorocentraceae; genus Prorocentrum; species Prorocentrum cordatum. Next base: position 28,792 of record CAUYUJ010002131.1, read on the forward strand.
CGGCAACGCTGCGGGGGGCCAAACACAATACCGAACCATTACACGCGCAACATGGCCACGCTTGGGGGCGCGAAGAAGCAGTCTTCCATCCACTGTACCTGTCACGCAGCAGCGCCGCGGGGGTCGAACAACAAAAACCAGCCTCGCTGTTCGTCGCGCAGGCCCGTTGCAAGGGACCGAGAGAACACCATGCCACTCCACTCGCCACGTGGCAGCGCCTGGAGGCGCGAAGAGAAAGCATGCCGTTCCAGGCGTTGTGCCACGACGATTGCGAGGACGACGACGAAAACGACGACGAATACGACGACGATGACGAGGGCCAGGGAGGCGAATAACAACTATATCCTATCCTCCTCGTCCTCTTCCTCCCTCTTCCGTTCCCCCCCTCCCTCCTGCCTCCTTCCTCTCCCTTTCTTCCTCCTTCCCCTGCCCCCCTCCCCCCTCCTCCCTCCTCGCTCCTCCTCATTCTTCCCCTCCTTTTTGTACCTCCGACCCTTATCCGCCCTCCCTGTTCTCCTCCTCCTTCCCCTCGCTCGCAGCAGTGCAAGGTATTGCACCTGCATTGCACATGCAACGCAGTGCAATGCACTGCAACTCAACAGGATGCGTCGCAATGCAATGCCACGCAGTGCACTGCAAATGCAACGCAACGTGGTGCAACAGGGTGCAACGCAGTGCAGCGCAGAGCAGTGCAACGCAACGCAGCGCGACGCAGGGCAACGGGATACGGTGTAGCGCAGAGCCGTGCCACGCAGTGCGGCACAGTGCAGAGGAGAGCAGTGGCTCGCCCGCCCGCCCCCACGCCAGTGCATCCCATCCACTTGCGGGCAATAGTTATATCCACATCCAATGCGTCTTGGATTCTTGGGCTCTCTTCCCCAGAAACCGTAGACGCACTGGATATGGATAAAAATCTGGCCCCAAGAGGCTTGATTTTATCCATATCCGGTGCGCCTCGGCGTTGCGGCACCTCTTCCCAAAAAGTCCACGACGCTCTGGATATGGATATAAGTATTGCCCGCACCACTCCTCCCTTCCACTCCTTTCCGGCCATTGTGCGGTTCCAACCTGCCTTTAGCCTCGACCGCCAGAAAGAAGTTCGAGCACCAGCAGAAAAAGTACCGCAGCTTGAGGGTTTTTTCATGCGTCGGGCCCTGGGAGACACGCGCCCGACACTGTTTCGACACTCTTTCGACCGTGTTTCGACATTTTTCCGGGTGCTCGAAATTATTTCTGGGAGCGATGGGAACAACATAATCCGACCATTCCATTCCAGTCCGTTCCGTCACACTCCTCCCTTCCCGCGCCCGGCGGGGGCCCAGCGTGTCATCTGGGCCCAGCGGTGTGGGGCGTCCTCCAAAACAAATGCACCGGGAAGGGCTGGTTGGCTGGCTGGTTGGCTCCCCGGTTGCTGGGTGAGCAGGCGTCCAGAGGCCAATTTTGGCGCACTCCTCACAGGGATCCCGCCCTGGGGGACCGTAAAGAATTCTTGTGGTTGGAAATTACAGGTTCTTTTGGCCCGCGACCCGACAGGTTGGCATCCGCGTGTCCCGAGGACGATCGATGCGCGAACGGGACCGATCCGTGAGGTCCCAGGGCCCTTCAGCGGGGGCGAAGACGCCCGTCGTTTTGCTTGTTGTCGCGGTGCCCCGATCTGGGGGCGTGGCTTCAGCCCGGGGGCGATTTTTTTTGTTGGGGCTATTTTTGATTGCTTTTCCTTACCATCCTGTGGTGTTGGGTCGCCGTTTTGAAGAGACAGTGCCCCGCGTTCACTCCTCCTTCCTCCTCCTCCCCCTCCTCCCTCCTCCCATCATTATCACCCGTTTCGGTACACCCCTCACACGTTTCGTGGCGCCATGGGGAGCTCCACCGAAGGTCCCATTGGCTGCGTTCGCGCTGCGTTCGCATGCGGTTCCACCCCCTATTGCGGTACACCTCTCACACGTTTCGTGGCCCCACACAGAACTCCACCGAAGGTCGCATGCGGTTCCACCCCCCATTTCGGCACACCCCTCACACGTTTCGTGGCCCCGTACGGAGCTCCACCGAAGGCCCCAGTGGCTGCGTTCGCATGCGGTTCCACCCCAATTTCGTCACACCCTCACACGTTTCGTGGCCCCACAGGGAGCTCCACCGAAGGCCCCAGTGGCTGCGTTGCTGGGACCCTCTCGGGGCGACCAGCGCGCGTCGCGCGAACTCCGCGCTGCACTCTGCCCAGCGCCTCGCCCGCCCTTCGTTGCTCCGCCCAGCGGCCAGAGACATGCGCGCTATAAGTTAACCAGCGAACATTATCTGCTCTGCACAGCGGACGAACCGCGCGCGTCGTTGGGGCCCCTCCAGGGCGACCTGCGCGCGTCGCTGGGACTCCGCGCTGCGCTGCGCCCGCAGCCTTGGACTTTAGAGTGCGCGGGCAAAGAGAGAGGACAAGAAGGGAAGGAAGCGGGCGCGATCCTCGTGGAGGGCGTGCCGACATGGGCGTCGCGGCGTGCGGGCGCTGCCGTCGGGGTTTCCGGGGAAGTTCCCTGCGGCGGCCACCCTCAGCGTCACGGGTACTCCGAGTACTCAGATTCCGGCAGACCCGAAACATCTACATCCATATGAACTTACACCAGGCGTGGCCATGCTCGCGCTCATGCAAATATAATCACTCTCGCGCATTAGCACTCAGATTTACTCGCGCTCAGACTCACCCATCATACAGTTTGTGGCCTCATAGGGAGCGCCACCGAAGAATGTATTCACAATTGCGGTATTCACAACTCCATATGGTTGGGTCCTTCGCCAGGCTAATTGGATATGTTTTTTTGAGTATCTTTACTTTTCCGTTCAAAATCCGCCTGAAGGCGGGCACGCCGGACCTAAGTCCAGCGTCCGCTCGCCAGCCAAAAATGGGCCGAGACGCCGCACGGGGCTCAGTAGGCAGCCGTGGGTTATAGGTGCGAGCGCAGGGGGAGCGCCCTCGCTTGAGAGGAGTCACTGACTCTGTTGCCGCGCGGCATCATGCGGGTGCTTTTTGCGGGAGCGGCTTCTGCAAGGGCAGCGGTTGCACGCGAGGCGTGATTTGCTCATGCCCACTATCGCTCCCCGGCCTCGGGCGATTTAGCCCGGTCGGGCTCCTTGTCATCCTCATCATCCTCTTCCTCTTCGCCCTCCTCCCCATCCTCTCTCCTTGCCCTTCTCACCCCAGTCCTCCCACTCCATCTCTCCGTCTTCTTCTCATGCTCTTGCACCTCCTCCTCCCCTCCCGCACATCGCCACGCTGCTCCTCCTTATCGTCCGCCCGCTCCCCCTACCTCAGGCCCTACCTCCTTCCCCTCGCCCCCCCCTTCCTCCCCTCCTTCCCCTCCTCCTGCCCCTCCTCCTTTTCTTCTGGTTGGCCCCAAAGATGGTCCAGCGACAAGGGGGTGGTGCAATAAATCTGGTGTAATGAATTTGTAAGGTTGCAATATTTTTGGGGTGTGAATACATTCCAGTGCCCAAGTGTCTTGCTGGGTTTTCGCGTGCAACGCATTAGTTGCAACGCGAAATACAATTCTTGGGTGCAATATATCTGCAATACAATTGCCCAACATGTATTGCACCACCCCCTTTCAGCTGGACTCCCTTTCGGGTCACACGGATTTTCTCCCCCCCTTCCTCCCATCCACCCCCTCCTCCCAACTTGCGCCCGCGCGTTCCTCGTCCTCCTTGCGCCCTCCTCCTCCTCCTCCTTCTTCCGCCTCCTCCGCCTCCTTGCGCCGGAAGCCGCGGGGGGGGGCCCCGCGGCCGGACACGCAGAAGCTCGCTGCCCCCCCGCAGAAATTCTTCACGGATGCGGTGGGCGCGCCCTGGCACAAAATATCGTCCTCGTCCTCCTCCCCAGCCATCTGTTTTCTCGTCCCCATGCCCCCCCGCAGAAATTCTTCACGGATGCGGTGGGCGCGCCCTGGCACAAAATATCGTCCTCGTCTTCCTCCCCAGCCATCTGTTTTCTCGTCCCCATGCCCCCTCGCAGAAATTCTTCACGGATGCCGTGGGCGCGCCCTGGCACAAAATATCGTCCTCGTCCTCCTCCCCAGCCATCTGTTTTCTCGTCCCCATGCCCCCCCGCAGAAATTCTTCACGGATGCGGTGGGCGCGCCCTGGCACAAAACATCGTCCTCGTCCTCCTCCCCAGCCATCTGTTTTCTCGTCCCCATGCCCCCTCGCAGAGATTCTTCACGGATGCGGTGGGCGCGCCCTGGCACAAAACATCGTCCTCGTCCTCCTCTCCAGCCATCTGTTTTCTCGTCCCCCCCGCGCCACGGGCGTGACCAGCAGGAGGAGGAGGAGGAGGAAAAGGAGGAGGAACGCTCTGGAACGGGCTTATGCTCGTCCTGGCCCCGCCCGGTAACGTGTGTGACGTTTTGCGCCCGGGGCGTCTGGCAGCGTTCCTGGCCTGGCCTAGGTTCCGGGCCATTCCCAGACCCCGCCGGCGCCGAAGTGGGCGTCACCGGCAGGGGGTTGGGTGCGCAGGATCCCCAGCTCGTCTGATCACCATCGGACGGTTCTATGTTATTATTTTGCACAGGGTGTCTAGAGCTCCGACCAGTTTATTTCGGCACGGCACCCCCTCCATCGCCTACACATTCCACCAGCCAGCGCGCCCCTCCGCCCCGACCCCTTTATTTCGGCACGGCACACCCCTCCGCCCCGACCCCTTTATTTCGGCACGGCACACCCCTTCCACACCCCCTCCGCATCCCCGCCATCCACTAGCCAGCGCGTTCCTCCGCCCCGACCCTTTTTATTTCGGCACGGCACACCCCTCCGCCCCGAACCCTTTATTACTTCGGCACGGCACACCCCCTCCACATCCCTCCCACCAACCAGCCAGCGCGCCACTCCGACCCGACCCCTTTATTTCGGCACGGCACACCCCTCCGCCCCAACCCGTATATTTCGGCACGGCACACATTCTCCGCATCCCCACAACCCACCAGCCAGCACGCCCCTCCGCCCCGACCCTTTGTATTTCGGCACGGCCCCCCCGCCCCGACCCCTTTCATTTCGGCACGGCACACCCCCTCCGCATCCCCCCGCCCACCAGCCAGCGCGCCCCCCCGCCCCGACCCTTTTATTTCGGCAAGGCACACCCCATCCACATCCCCCCACCCACCAGCCAGCGCGCCCTCCGCCCCGACTCTGTTATTTCGGCACGGCACACCTCTCTACCCCGACTTCTTTATTTGGGCACGGCACACCCCCTCCGCATCCCCCCCCACCCGCCAGCCAGCGCGCCACTCAGCCACGACACCTTTATTTCGACACGGCACACCCCTCCGCCCCGACCCTGTTGTTCCGGCACGGCACCCCCTTCCGCATCCCCCCACCCACCAGCCAGCGCGCCCCCCCGCCCCGACCCTTTTTATTTCGGCACGGCACCCCCTGCATCCCCCCACCACCAGCCAGCGCACCCCCTCCGCCCCGACCCTGTTATTCGCACGCCCCCCCCAACCCCCTCCCTCCGCCCCGACCCCTTTTTTATGTCGGCACGGCACACCCCTCCGCCCCGACCTTCATTTCGGCACGGCACACCCCTCCACATCCCCCCGCCACCAGCCAGCGCGCCCCTCCGCCCGACCCCTTTTATTTCGGCACGGCACACCCTCCGCCCCACTCCTTTATTTCGGCACGGCACACCCCTCCGCATCCCCGCCATCCATGAGCCAGCGCGCCCCCCCGCCCCGACCCTTTTTATTTCGGCACGGCCCCCCCCCCCCCCCCCCCTTTCATTTCGGCACGGCACACCCCCTCCGCATCCTCCCACCCACCAGCCAGCACGCCCCTCCGCCACGACACCTTTATTTCGGCACGCCACACCCCCCGCCCCGTCCCTTTATATTTCGGCACGGAACACCCCCTTCCGCATCCCCCCCCACCAGCCAGCGCGCCCCTCCGCCACGACCCCTTCATTTCGGCACGCCTCCCCCCCCCGAACCCCCCGACTTCCAGGCGAGCGCGCCCCACCCGCACCGCGACCCCGTTATTTCGACACGCCCCCACTCCCTCCCCGCGCGCCCCGCGCGCCCCCTCTGCATCCCCCCCCACCCACCAGCAAGCGCGCCCCTCCGCCCCGACCCCTTTTTTTTATTACGCCCCCCCAACGCACCCACCCACTCACAAGCCAGCGCACCCCTCCGCCCCAACCATGTTATTTCGGCACGGCACACCCTTCCGATCTTCCCCCTTCTTTTCGTGCAAGAGCCATGGTACACGTGCCACTTGTTTTATTGTGTTTAAGCCCTGTTCTCTCTTTCTCTCTCTCTCTCTCTCTTTTCTCTGTGAGGCCGCCGCCAACCAGGAGTTCAATTGCAAAGCTGCCACGGTAAGGATCTCATAGAAAAGACTCTGGCCAGCAAAACTCTGACGAAAGTGTTGAGAAACAATTGATTACAGCAGTGAAGAAGTTGCGTTGGGCGCATCCAGAACACCTGTGATTGGCATTAGTTTCCAAACATCCTCAGTTGAGTTGGGCCATCGTTCTGAAGAGACGGTCCCCGCGTTCACTCCTCACTCCTCCCCCTCCCTCTCCTCTCCCTCCTTACGTCACCCCTCCGCATCAGTCTACCAGTTCGGTGCCCCTCTCACACGGTTCGTGCCCCTATAAGGAGCGTTTCCGAAGGTTCCAGTGGCAGTGTTCGCATGCGACTCCCCTCCCACCGCATGTCAAGTTCGGCACACCCTTTACACAAGGATGATGTTGCTGCTGCTGATGGCGATGATGATGGTGGTGATGATGCTGATCATGATGATGCTGACGATGGTTATGATGATAATGCTGATGATGCGGATTATGCTGACTGTGATGATGATCATGCTGATGCTAATAATGCTGAGGATCCGTGATATTATGCTTATAACGATGTTGATGTTAATGATGTTGATGATGGCCATGTTGATGGCGATGCTGATGCTGCTGATGGTGATGGTGCTGCTGCTGTTGGTGATGATGCTGATCGCAGTGATGATGACGACGATGCGTATGAGGATGGTGACGATGAGGATGATGCTGAATAATACTAATCATAAGGAGACGATGGCGTGGACGATGAGGGGGAGGCGGAGGAGGGAGCAGGCTAAAGTACGTATTCAACACGCGTTGTTGTAATTCTGCAAGCCCTGTTGTTATATAAACCAGGGGCCTTGCTGCAATAGGTTTAACATGCGCTGTTCGGAAATCATGCAAACACATGGTCGAACGGGGAGGGGGGGGGGGCGGTGACGGCTGTTACGCTTGATAAGAGAATCAGCGCGCTCCTACCCGGACCGTCGACATCGTGAGTTGTTCACGGCGTGGGTGGTTGGAAACATCGCCTCCCCCCCCCGCACATTTGAGACTTGTCTTCCGTCGCGGGACGTTGTTTGGTGGCCCCAGATGCCGAACACGCCTCCCAGGGACAGAACCCTCCACGGGTCTGTCCAGGCAGGCGGAGACTCAGGGGTAGGCCCGCACACATATCGTATTGCGAAAGGCTTTACGATCGTAGGTCGTCCGTCGTCGTCGGCGACGCAGACGCCGCCGCCGACGACGACGGACGACCGACGATTGACAAAGACGACGACGACGACGACCACGACGACCACGACGGCGGGGCGGCGACGGCCCGACCGGACAGGCCGCCGGGCTGCTCGCCGCGGCCGAGGCGCGTGTGCTCCGCAGGGGGGAGGGAGGGAGGAGGAGGAGGAGGAGGAGGAGGAGGAGGAGGAGGAGGAGGAGGAGGAGGAGGAGGAGGAGGAGGAGGGAGGGAGGCCGGGAGGCAGCTTGGGCCCGAAGACGGCTCGATGCCTGAAGGGAGGCGAACATCCCCAGGGCGAAAGTTTTTTCCTGTTGGGCCTGGAGCGACGGTGTGAAGTCTTGAGCAGACCTGTATGAGATAACCGCCGTCGGAGCCCATGAAGTTCGCGCGGATCCAAATGTGGTGTTGGTGTTTGTTTCGGTGAATCCGATTTCCGTCCGTACGGATCCGATTTCGGATTAGCTGGATCCGTGTCCGGTCTTTTTTTTTACGGCGGATCCGATGTGTACCTTGTTTCAAATTTTTATTACTAAATTCAAGCAGGGGGCGGGAAGAAATCGGATCCGCGGACCCCGCAAACCGCCCGTGTTAAGATTCTCTGGGGGAGGGGGGTTCGGTAATCATTTTTCCACGATGGGCCCTGCGTCGTCTCGCGCACTCCCATCAACTTCCTGCGCGAGCGGGCCCCATTCAGCATGAATACATGCACCCCTCCCCCCCCGGTTGCTGCAAAGAGCTCGTCCAGTCGCCGTCCGTTCGGCGGCGCCGACGTTGTCTCGCGAACTCCTCATGGCCATTTTCACCTCAAGAGGAAACTCTTGTCCTGCGTAAGTGCGCTTCGGCCCTGCGTCTTTTCACCCAAAGGACTGCCTGTGAGATGTGGTGTGTCGGCTGTGTGGTTACCAGCAACGGACTGCCTGTGAGATGTGGTGTGTCGGCTGTGTGATAACCAACGAGTCCGAAGGCCGAAACGCCCATGCGTTTCGGCCCTGCGTCTCCTCACCCAACGGACTGCCTGTGAGATGTGGCGTGTCGGCAGTATTGTTACCAACGACGGACTGCCTGTGAGATGTGGTTTGTCGGCTATATGGTAACCAACGTGTCCGAAGGCCAAAGCGCCCATCCCCAGGACGAAAGTTTGTTCTTCTTGTTGTGTCGTGTCGGCTATCTTGGTACCAACAACGGATTGCCTGTGAGATGTGGTGTGTCGGCTAGATGGGAACCAACGAGTCCGAAGGCCAAAAACGCCCATGCGTTTCGGCTTTGCGTCTCCTCACCCAACGGGCTGCCTGTGAGATGTGGTGTGTCGGCTGTATGGTAACCAACGAGTCCGAAGGCCAAAACGCCCATACCCAGGACGAGAATGTTTTCCTGTTGGGCCCGGAACGACGGTGTGAATTCTTGAGCAGACCTGTATGAGATAACCGCCGTCGGATCCCATGAAGTTCGCGCGGATCCAAATGTGGTTCTGGTGTTTGTTTCGGTGGATCCGATTTCCGTCCGTACGGACCCGATTTCGGATTAGCTGGATCCGTGTCCGGTCTTTTTTTTACGGCGGATCCGATGTGTACCCTGTTTAAATTTTTTGATACTAAATCAAAGCAGGGGACGGGGAGAAATCGGATCCGCGAACCCCGCAAACCGCCCGTGTTAAGATTCTCTGGGGGAGGGGGGGGTCTGTAATCAACTTTCCACGATGGGCCCTGCGTCGTCTCGCGCACTCCCATCAACTCCCCGCGCGATCGGGCCCCATTCAGCATGAATACATGCACCCCCCTTCCCCCCCGTTGCTGCAAAGAGCTCGTCTGGTCGCCGTCCGTTCGGCGGCGCCGACGTTGTCTCGTGAACTCCTCATGGCCATTGTCACCTCAAGAGGAACATCTTTCGTCCTGCGTAAGTGCGTTTCGGCCCTGCGTCTTTTCACCCAAAGGACTGCCTGTGAGATGTGGTGTGTCGGCTGTTAGGTTACCAACAACGGACTGCCTGTGAGATGTGGTGTGTCGGCTGTGTGTTAACCAGCGAGTCCGAAAACCGAAACGCCCATGCGTTTCGGCCCTGCGTCTCCTCACCCAAAAAGACTGCCTGTGAGATGTGGTGTGTCGGCTGTTTTGGTACCAACAACGGATTGCCTGTGAGATGTGGTGTGTCGGCTATATGGTAACCAGCGAGTCCGAAGGCCAAAACGCCAATCTCCAGGACGAAAGTTTGTTCCTCTTGATGTGGCGTGTCGGCGATCTTGTTACCAACAACGGATTGCCTGTGAGGTGTGGTGTGTCGGCTAGATTGGAACCAACGACTCCGAAGGCCAAAACGCGCATGCGTTTCGGCCCCGCGCCTCCTCACTCAACGGACTGCCTGTGAGATGTGGTGTGTCGACTAGCTGGTAACCAACGAGTCCGACGGCCAAAACGTCCATCCCCAGGACGAGATGTTTTTCCTCTTGGGCCCGGAACGACGGTGTGAAGTCTTGAGCAGACTTATATGAGATAGCCGCCGTCGGATCCCATGAAGTTCGCGCGGGTCAAAATGTGGTTTTGGTGTTTGTTTCGGTGGATCCGATTTCCGTCCGTACGGATCCGATTTCGGATTAGCTGGATCAGTGTGATTTTTGTTTTCCTTTTTTCCCCTCTTTTTACGGCGGATCCGATGTTCAAAATTTATATTACTAAGTTAAAACAGGGGACGGGGAGACATCGGATCCGCGGACCCCGCACACCGCCCGTGTTAAGATTCTCTGGGGGAGAGGGGGTCGGTAATCAACTCTCCACGATGGGCCCTGCGTCGTCTCGTGCACTCCCATCAACTCCCCGTTCGAGCGGGCCCCATTCAACATGAATGCGTGCACCCCCTGCCCCCGGTTGCTGCAAAGAGCTCGTCCAGTCGCCGTCCGTTCGGAGGCGCCGACGTTGTCTCGCGAACTCCTCATGGCCATTGTCACCTCAAGAAGAAAATCTTTCGTCCTGCGTAAGTGCGCTTCGGCCTTGCGTCTCCTCACCCAAAGGACGGCCTGTGAGATGTGGTGCGTCGGCTTTGGGGTTACCAACAACGGACTGCCTGTGAGATGTGGTGTGTCGGCTGTGTGGTAACCAACGAGTCCGAAGGCCAAAACGCCCATGCGTTTCGGCCCTGCGTCTCCTCACCCAAAAAGACTGCCTGTGAGATGTGGTGTGTCGGCTATTTTGATACCGACAACGGACTGCCTGTGAGATGTGGTGTGTTGGCTGTATGGTAACCAACGAGTCCGAAGGCCAAAACGCCCATCCCCAGGACGAAAGTTTGTTCCTGTTGATGTGGCGTGTCGGCTATCTTGTTACCGACCACGGATTGCCTGTGAGATGTGGTGTGTCGGCTAGATGGGAACCAACGAGTCCGAAGGCCAAAACGCCCATGCGTTTCGGCCCTGCGTCTCCTCACCCAACGGACTGCCTGTGAAATGTGGTGTGTCGGCTAGATGGTAACCAACGAGTCCGAAGGCCAAAACGCCCATCCCCAGGACGACAGTATTTTCTCCTTGGGCCCGGAACGACGGCGTGAAGTCTTGAGCGGACTTGTATGAGATAACCGCCGTCGGATCCCATGAAGTTTGCGCGGTTCCAAGTGTGGTTTTGGTGTTTGTTTCGGTGAATCCGATTTCCGTCCGTACGGATCCGATTTCGGATTAGCTGGATCCGTGTCCGGTATTTCTTTACGGCGGATCCGATGTCTACCATGTTCATGATTTATACTTGCAAGTTTTAAACAGGGGAGCGGAAGAAATCGGATCCGCGGACCCCGCAAACCGCCCGTGTTAAGATTCTCTGGGGGAGGGGGGTTCGGTAATCAACTTTCCACGATGGGCCCTGCGTCGTCTCGCGCACTCCCATCAACTCCCCGCGCGAGCGGGCCCCATTCAACATGAATACATGCACCCCCTGCCCCCGGTTGCTGCAAAGAGCTCGTCCGGTCGCCGTCCGTTCGGCGGTGCCGACATTGTCTCGCGATCTCTTCATGGCCATTTTCACCTCAAGAGGAACATTGTCCGTCCTGCGTAAATGCGTGTCGGCCCTGCGTTTCCTCACTCAAAGGACTGCCTGTGAGATGTGGTGCGTCGGCTGTGTGGTTACCAACAACGGACTGCCTGTGAGATGTGGTGTGTCGGTTGTGTGGTAGCCAACGAGTCCGAAGGCCAAAACGCCCATGCGGTTCGGCCCTGCGTCTCCTCACCCAACGGACTGCGTGTGAGATGTGGTGTGCCGGCTATATTGGTACCAACAACGGACTGCCTGTGAGATGTGGTGTGTCGGCTATATGGTTACCAACGAGTCCGAAGGCCAAAACGCCCATCCCCAGGACGAAAGTTTGTTCCTGTTGATGTGGCGTGTCGGCTATCTTGTTACCAACAACGGGCTGCCTTTGAGATGTGGTGTGTCGGCTGTGTGGTAACCAACGAGTCCGAAGGCCAAAACGCCCATGCGTTTCGGCCTTGCGTCTCCTCACCCAACGGACTGCCTGTGAGATGTGGTGTGTCGGCTAGATGGTGACCAGCGAGTCCGAAAGCCAAAACGCCCATCCCCAGGACGACAGTTTTTTCTTCTTGGGGCAGGAACGACGGTGTGACATACTTTTACGGCGGATTAGATGTCTACCGTGTTGTCAATTTTATTACTGAATTAAGAACAGGGGACTGGAACAAATCGGACCCGCGGATCCCGCAAACCGCCCGCGTTAAGATTCTCAGGGGGAAGGGGGTTCGGTCATCAACTTTCCACGATGGGCCCTGCGTCGTCTCGCGCACCCCCATCAGCTCCCCGCGCGAGCGGGCCCCACTCAACATGAATACATGCACCCCCCGGTTGCTGCAGAGAGCTCGTGCGGTCGCCGTCCGTTCGGCGGCGCCGACGTTGCCCCGCGAACTCCTCATGGCCGTTTTCGCCTCAAGAGGAGCGTAAGTTCATCGTCCTCCTCCTCCTCCTCCTCCTCCTCCTCCTCCTCCTCCTCCTCCTCCTCCTCCTCCTCCCCGCTGAACTCATCTTCTCGTTCAGCGTAAGTGCGCTTCGGCCCTGCGTCTCCTCACCCAGAGGACTGCCTGTGAGATGTGGTGCGTCGGCTGCGTGGTTGCCAACAACGGGCTGCCTCTGAGATGTGGTGTGTCGGCTGTGTGGTAACCAACGAGTCCGAAGGCCAAAAAACGACCATGCGTTTCGGCCCTGCGTCTCCTCACCCAAAAAGACTGCCTGTGAGATGTGGTGTGTCGGCAATATTGTTACCAACAACGGGCTGCCTGTGAGATGTGGTGTGTCGGGTATATTTTGTAACCAACGAGTCCGAAGGCCAAAACGCCCATCCCCAGGACGAAAGTTTTCTCCTCTTGATGTGGCGTGTCGGCTATCCTGCTACCAACAACTGGTTGCTTGTGCGATGTGTTGCGTCGGCTATATGGGAACCAACGAGTCCGAAGGCCAAAACGCCCATGCGTTTCGGCCCTGCGTCTCCTCACCCAACGGACTGTATGTGAAATGTTGTGTGTCGGCTAGAGGGTAAGCAACGAGTCCGAAGGCCAAAACGCCCACCCCCAGGACGAAAGTTTTTTCTTCTTGGGCCCGGAACGACGGTGTGAAGTCTTGCACAGACCTGTATGGGATAACCGCCGTCGGATCCCATAAAGTTCGCGCGGATCCAAATGTGGTTTTGGTGTTTGCTTCGGTGGATCCGATTTCTGTCCGTACGGATCCGATATCGGATTAACTGGATCCGTGTCCGGTCTTTTTTTACGGCGGCTCCGATGTCTACCATGTTTTAAATTTACATTCGTAAATCAAAACAGGGGACCGGGAGAAATCGGATCCGCGGACCCCGCAAACCGCCCGTGTTAAGATTCTCTGGGGGAGTGGGGTTCGGTAATCAACTTTCCACGATGGGCCCTGCGTCGTCTCGCGCAGTCCCATCAACTCCCCGCGCGAGCGGGCCCCATTCAACATGAATACATAACCCCCCCTTGCCCGGTTGCTGCAAAGAGCTCGTCCGGTCGCCGTCCGTTCGGCGGCGCCGACGTTGTCTCGCGAACTCGTCATGGCCATTTGCACCTCAAGAAGAACACCTTCGTCCTGCGTAAGTGCGCTTCGGCCCTGCGTCTCCTCACCCAAAGGACTGCCTGTGAGATGTGGCGTGTCGGCTATCTTGTTACCAACAACGGACTGCGTGTGAGATGTGGTGTGTCGGCTAGATGGGAACCAACGAGTCCGAAGGCCAAATCGCCCATGCGTTTCGGCCCTGCGTCTCCTCACCCAACGGACTGCCTGTGAGATGTGGTGTGTTGGCTATATTGTTAATTACCAACAACGGACTGCTTGTGAGATGTGGTGTGTCGGCTATATGGTAACCAACGAGTCCGAAGGCCAAAACGCCCATCCCCAGGACGAAAGTTTGTTCCTCGAAATGTGGCGTGTCGGCTATCTTGTTACCAACAACGGATTGCCTGTGAGGTGTGGTGTGTCGGCTAGATGGGAACCAACGAGTCCGAAGGCCAAATCGCCCATGCGTTTCGGCCCTACGTCTCCTCACCCAACGGACTGCCTGTGAAATGTGGTGTGTCGGTTAGAGGGTAAGCAACGAGTCCGAAGGCCAAAACGCCCACCCCCAGGACGAAAGTTTTTTCCTCTTGGGCGTTGGTGTTTGTTTCGGTGGATCCGATTTCCGTCCGTACGGATCCGATTTCGGATTAGCCGGATCCGTGTCCGGTCTGTTTTACCTAACAGCTTTTGCTGACAGGTTTCTAGGGGTTTCAAAAGAGAGCATCTTGACGCCCCAGGGGGGTCTGGGCGGGATCCGGACAAAATTGGACAAGTCCGGCAGCCCCAGGAATTTGTAGGAATCCTTGGGAATTTTTAGGAATCCTTAGGAATCCTGAGGAATCCATTCCCAGAACACCACTCCCAGGCCACATTTTGAATGCCCTGAGCCAACTGTAGGCCTCTTCGTGTTAATGCCCTGAGCCAACTGTAGGCCATTTCGTGTTCTTCGTGTTCCCAGAATACCATTCCCAGGCCACATTTTGAATGCCCGGAGCCAACTGTAGTACCTGTAGGCCACTTCGTGTTCTACGTGTTCCCAGAAAACCATATCCAGGCCACATTTTGAATGCCCTGAGCCAACTGTAGGCCACTTCATGTTCTTCGTGATCCCAGAACACCATTCCTGGGCATGTTTGTGAATGCCCGGAGCCAGCTGTAGGCAACTTCGTGTTCTTCGTGTTCCCGGAACACCATTCCTGTACCATATTTTGATTGCCCGGAGCCAACTGTGGGTCACTTCGTGATCTTCGTGCTCCCAGAACACAAGTCCTGTGCCATATGTTGAATGCCCGAGCTGAGGCAGTCTGAGGCCGAGGCAGGCTGAGGCCGAGGCAGGCTAAGGCTGAGGCTGAGGCAGGCTGAGGCTGAGGCAGGCTGAGGCTGAGGTCGAGGCAAGCTGAAGTTGAGGCTGAGGCAGGCTGAGGCTGAGGCAGGCTGAGGCTGATGCTGAGGCAGGCTGAGGCTGAGGCAGTGGCTGAGGCTGAGGCAAGCTGCGGCTGATGCAGGCTGAGGCTGAGGCTGATGCAGACTGAGGCTGAGGCAGGCTGAGGCTGAGGCTGAGGCAGGCTGAGGCTGAGGCTGAAGCTGAAGCTGAAGCAGGCTGAGGCTGAGGCTGTGGCTGAGGCTGAGGCTGCGGCTGAGGCACGCTGAGGCTGAGGCTGATGCAGGCTGAGGCTGAGGGCTGAGGCTGAGGCTGAGGCTGAGGCCGAGGCAGGCTGAGGCTGAGGCGAGGCTGAAGCTGAGGCAGGCTGAGGCTGAGGCTGAGGCAGGCTGAGGCTGAGGCTGAGGCTGAGGCTGAGGCAGGCTGAGGCTGAGGCAGGCTGAGGCTGAGGCTGAGGCAGGCTGAGGCTGAGAGGCAGGCTGAGGCTGAGGCTGAGGCAGGCTGAGGCTGAGGCTGAGGCTGATGAGGCAGGCTGAGGCTGAGGCTGAGGCTGAGGCTGAGGCTGAGGCCTGAGGCAGGCTGAGGCTGAGGCCGAGGCAGGTTGAGGCTGAGGCTGAGGCAAGCCGAGGCAGGCTGAGGCTGAGGCTGATGCTGAGGCTGAGGCTGAGGCAGTGGCTGAGGCTGAGGCAAGCTGCGGCTGATGCAGGCTGAGGCTGAGGCTGATGCAGACTGAGGCTGAGGCAGGCTGAGGCTGAGGCTGAGGCAGCTGCTGAGGCTGAGGCTGAGGCTGCATGCAGGCTGAGAGTGAGGCTGAGACAGGCTGAGGCTGAGGCTGAGGCTGAGGCTGGAGGCTGAGGCAGGCTGAGGCTGAGGGCTGAGGCTGCAGGAGAGGCTGAGGCTGATGCAGGCTGAGGCTGAGAGGCTGGCTGAGGCTGAGGCTCAGGAGGCTGAGGCTTGAGGCTGAGGCTGAGGCTGAGGCTGAGGCAGGCTGAGGCTGAGGCTGAGGCTGGCTGAGGCTTGAGGCTGAGGCTGAGGCTGAGGCTGAGGCTGAGGCTGAGGCTGAGGCTGAGGCAGGCTGAGGCTGAGGCTGAGGCAGGCTGAGGCTGAGGCAGGCTGAGGCTGAGGCAGGCTGAGGCTGAGGCAGGCTGAGGCTGAGGCTGAGGCCGAGGCAGGCTGAGGCTGAGGCCGAGGCAAGCCGAGGCAGGCTGAGGCTGAGTCTGAGGCTGATGCTGAGGCTGATGCTGAGGCAGGCTGAGGCTGAGACAGGCTGAGGCTGAGGCTGAGGCAGGCTTAGGCTGAGGCAGGCTGAGGCTGAGGGCGAGGCAGGCGAATCCTTCGGAGTCCTTAGGATTCCCTAGGAATCCTTAGGAATCCTTAGAAATCCCTAGGAATCAGGATTTCTAAGGATTCCTCAGGTTTCTTAAAGATGCCTATGGATTCCTAAGGATGCCTAAGGATGCCTTAGGAATCCCTCGGAAGACTTAGAATTCCATTGGATCCTAAGGCTGTTGCCACTGCGACTGTCATTGCGATTGCGACTGCGACTGCGAGAACAGCAGAATTCTACAACTGGATTCTCACCTGAATCTTAAGGGGAATGCTTCCAGATATGCTTATACACATCGCTGTTAGGTTGCTTTGCCGGGATAATTTTCACGGTGGATCCGATGTCTACCCTGTTTAAATTTATCTTACTAATTTAATGCAGGGGACCGGAAGAAATCGGATCCGCGGACCCCGCAAACCGCCCGTGTTAAGATTCTCTGGGGGAGGGGGGTTCGGTAGTCAATTTTCCACGATGGGCCCTGCGTCGTCTCGCGCACTCCCATCAACTCCCCGCGCGAGCGGGCCCCATTCAACATGAATACATACACCCCTCTCCCCTCGGTTGCTGCAAAGAGCTCGTCCGGTCACCGTCCGTTCGGCGGCGCCGACGTTGTCTCGCGTTTTCCTCATGACCACTTTCACCTCAAGAGGAAAATCTTTCGTCCAAGTGCGCTTTGGCCCTGCGTCTCCTCACCCAAAGGACTGCCTGTGAGATGTGGTGTGTCGGCTGTGTGGTTACCAGCAACGGACTGCCTGTGAGATGTGGTGTGTCGGCTGTGTGGTAACCAACGAGTCCGAAGGCCAACACGCCCATGCGTTTCGGCCCTGCGTCTCCTCACCCAACGGACTGCCTGTGAGATGTGGTGTGTCGGCTATATTGTTACCAACAACGGACTGCCTGCGAGATGTGGTGTGTCGGCTATATGGTAACCAACGAGTCCGAAGGCCAAAACGCCCATCCCCAGGACGAAAGTTTGTTCCTCTTGATGTGGCGTGTCGGCTATCTTGTTATCAACAACGGATTGCCTGTGAGGTGTGGTGTGTCGGCTAGATGGGAACCAACGACTCCGAAGGCCAAAACGCCCATGCGTTTCGGCCCTGCGTCTCCTCACCCAACGGACTGCCTGTGAAATGTTGTGTGTCGGCTAGAGGGTAAGCAACGAGTCCGAAGGCCAAAACGCCCATTCCCAGGACGAAAGTTCTTTCCTCTTGGGCCCGGAACGACGGTGTGAAGTCTTGAACAGACCTGTATGAGATAACCGCCGTCGGATCCCATGAAGTTCGCGCGGATCCAAATGTGGCTTTGGTGTTTGTTTCGGTGGATCCGATTTCCGTCCGTACGGACCCGATTTCGGATTAGCTGGATCCGTGTCCGTTTTTTTTGTTACGGCGGATCCGATGTCTACCTTGTTTAAAATTTATCTTACTGAATTAATACAGGGGACCGGAAGAATCGGACCCGCGGACCCCGCAAACCGCCCGTGTTAAGATTCTTTGGGGGAGGGGGGTTCGGTAGTCAATTTTCCACGATGGGCCCTGCGTCGTCTCGCGCACTCCCATCAACTCCCCGCGCGAGCCGGCCCCATTCAACATGAATACATACACCCCTCTCCCCCCGGTTGCTGCAAAGAGCTCGTGCAGTCGCCGTCCGTTCGGCGGCGCCGACGTTGTCTCGCGAACTCCTCATGGCCATTTTCACCTCAAGAGGAAAATCTTTCGTCCTGCGTAAGGAGGTACCCATACCTCTACCCTTCGGCCGTTTTCCCCTTTTTGGGTTTCTGGGAGGCCCTCGTCGACACCGCTGGATTCGCTTCGAAATTTTCGCCAGAGCGCACCCCGGGAGAGGTCCAGGGGGTAGTGGTATCGGTGCTTTTTGGTTTCCCCACGGCTGATGTTTTGGAGATTGTTTTTCTGGGTCTGGCGATCACCTGGGTTGTCGGGCCTGCCCGCCCGCCCCTCTCCCAGACAACTTGGCCCCGTCGATTGCGCAGGCCCGAGGAGGGTGAGGACAGGCAGTGGTCATTGGTGCGCGCGGGCAGACGTGGAGCTGCCCGAGACAAAAAGGTGAGGTCATCGGCCGGCCGCGCCCCCCCCCCACACACACACCGGAAAACCTGGTGATCGCTGAAGAATGCATTAGCCAGCCTGCGCCCCCAACCGTGTGTTTCCAGCACTCGTGGGCTCAAGGCTGCGCTGCTGTCGCTGTGCACTTGGGGTGCCAAAGCTGCTCGACTATCCTTGGTCGTTTCCCCTGATCGACATCTGCCGCAACTGCCAGATGGCAGATGGTCTGCGGCCAGCCTCGGCGCGCATGGCCACGCATGTGCGTCAACATTTTGTCCTGACGCTCGTGAAGCTGTCTTTGGGCACCATCGCCCTGCTCTCACTTGGCGTTGGCGGCGCGGACGCCACCAAGGCATCAGCCGAGGATGGCAACGCGAAGGTGGAGACGAAGTGGCCCTCTGCTACCTCACTTGGCGAGGCGGCCGTGGCGCGGACTGGTCTGCGGGGCACGCCGACGCCCGCGCCCACGCCCGCGCCGACGCCAGCACCTACGCCAGCGCCTACGCCTGCACCAACGCCAGCGCCTACGCCAGCACCAACCCCAGTGCCTACGCCGGCGCCAACGCCAGCGCCCACGCCGGCACCTACGCCGGCGCCGACGCCAGCACCGACCCCAGCGCCTACGCCGGCGCCTACGCCCGCGCCTACGCCAGCACCAACGCCAGCGCCGACGCCAGCACCGACCCCAGCGCCTACGCCCGCGCCAACGCCAGCGCCTACGCCCGCGCCGACCCCAGCACCCACGCCAGCACCAACGCCAGCGCCTACGCCGGCGCCTACGCCCGCGCCTACGCCTGCGCCCACGCCAACACCTACGCCGGCGCCTACGCCAGCGCCGACGCCAGCGCCAACGCCCGCGCCGACGCCAGCACCGACCCCAGCACCTACCCTAGCGCCCACGCCTGCACCAACTCCAGCGCCGACGCCAGCACCGCCTACGCCAGCTCCAACGCCAGCGCCTACGCCGGCGCCCACGCCAGCGCCTACGCCAGCACCAACGCCCGCGCCGACGCCAGCACCGACGCCAGCACCTACGCTGGCGCCTACGTCTGCACCAACGCCAGCGCCGACGCCAGCACCGCCCACGCCAGCTCCGACGCCGGCACCAACACAGGCGCCTACCTCAGCGCCTACGCCAGCACCAACGACCGCGCCTACGCCAGCGCCGACGCCAGCACCTACGCCAGCGCCGACGCCGGCGCCTACGCCCGCGCCGACGCCCGCGCCCACGCCGGCACCAACGCCCGCGCCTACGCCAGCACCAACGCCGGCGCCGACGCCAGCCCCAACCCCAGCGCCTACGCCGGCGCCTACGCCCACGCCAACGCCTGCGCCGACCCCAGCACCAACGCCGGCAACGCCAGCGCCGACGCCAGCGCCAACCCCAGCGCCTACGCCAGCACCAACGCCGGCGCCGACGCCAGCACCGACGCCAGCACCTACGCCAGCGCCCACGCCAGCACCAACGCCAGCGCCGACGCCAGCACCGCCTACGCCAGCACCAACCCCAGCGCCGACGCCAGCGCCAACCCCAGCGCCTACGCCAGCACCAACGCCCGCGCCGACGCCCGCGCCGACGCCAGCGCCGACGCCAGCACCGCCTACGCCAGCACCAACCCCAGCCCCTACGCCAGCACCAACGCCAGCGCCTACGCCAGCACCAACCCCATCGCCGAC
The DNA here is from genome assembly GCA_963575745.1 of Prorocentrum cordatum. Classification (NCBI taxonomy): domain Eukaryota; class Dinophyceae; order Prorocentrales; family Prorocentraceae; genus Prorocentrum; species Prorocentrum cordatum. The sequence goes on from CAUYUJ010002131.1 coordinate 48,828, forward strand.
TCCAGCGCCAACGCCAGCACCTACGCCAGCGCCCACGCCTGCTCCAACGCCAGCGCCTACGCCAGTACCGCCTACGCCAGCACCAACCCCAGCGCCTACGCCAGCACCAACGCCAGCGCCTACGCCAGCACCAACGCCGGCGCCTACGCCAGCACCAACGCCAGCGCCGACGCCGGCGCCTACGCCAGCACCAACGCCAGCGCCCACGCCAGCACCGACCCCCGCACCTACGCCAGCGCCCACGCCTGCACCAACGCCAGCGCCGACGCCAGCACCGCCTACGCCAGCTCCAACGCCCGCGCCTACGCCCGCGCCTACGCCCGCGCCTACGCAGGCACCAACGCCCGCGCCGACGCCAGCACCAACGCCAGCACCAACGCCAGCGCCCACGCCTGCACCAACGCCAGCGCCGACCGCCAGCACCGCCCTACGCCAGATCAACGGCCAGCGCCGGACGCCAGCGCCCACCCCAGCGCCTACGCCAGCACCAAACGCCAGCGCCGACGCCAGCACCGACGCCATCACCAAGCCAGCGCCCACGCTCTGCACAACACGCCCAGTGCGACGCAGCTCCGCCTACGCCAGCACCAACCCCAGCGCCCGACGCCAGCGCCAACCCAGCGGCCTAAGCCAAGCACCAACGCCAGCGCCTACGCCAGCACCAACGCCAGCGCCGACGCAGCACCCGCCTACGCCTGCACACCTAAGGGACACTCTCGCAGCACCAACGCCAGCGCTACGGCCAGCACCAACCCATCGCCGACTCAGCACGAAACGCCAGCACCTACGCCCAGCGCCAACGCCGGCGCTGACGCCAGCGCCTTACGCCAGAGAACCCCTACGCCAAGCACCAACCCAGCGCTTACGCATCACCAACCGCCAGCACCTACGCCAGCACAACGCCAGCGCCGCGCCAGCATCCAACGCCTCAGACGCCGACGCCGGCGCCTACGCCAGCACCATCGCAGCGGCCCACGAAACACGTACATCGTCCCCCGCACCTACGCCAGCGCCCACCTGCACCAACGCCAAGCGCCGGGACGCCCGCACCGCCTACGCAGCCTCCAACGCCCGCGCCTACGCCGGCGCCTACGCCCAGCCGTCTAGCCAGCACAACGCCTGCGCCGACGCCAGCACCGACGCCAGCACCGCGCCAGGGCCCACGCCTGGCCACCAAACGCCAGCGCCGACGCAGCGCCCCCCAGCGCCTACGCCCAGCACCAATCGCCAGCGCCGACGCCTAGGCACCGACGCAGCGCCCACGCCTGCACCAACGCCAGCGCCGACGCCAGCACCGCCTACGCCATCTCCAACCCCAGCGCCGACGCCAGCGCCCACCCCAGCGCCTACGCCAGCACCAACGCCAGCGCCGACGCCAGCACCGACGCCAGCACCTACGCCAGCGCCCACGCCTGCACCAACGCCAGCGCCGACGCCAGCACCGCCTACGCCAGCTCCATCGCCCGCGCCTACGCCGGCGCCTACGCCCGCGCCTACGCCAGCACCAACGCCGGCGCCTACGCCAGCACCAACGCCAGCACCAACGCCAGCGCCCACGCCTGCACCAACGCCAGCGCCGACGCCAGCGCCGCCTACGCCAGCTCCAACGCCCGCGCCTACGCCAGTGCCTACGCCCGCGCCTACGCCAGCACCAACGCCCGCGCCGACGCCGGGGCCTACGCCAGCAACAACGCCGGGCCTACGCCTTAGCACCAACGCCAGTCGCGACGCCAAGCACCGCCTGCGCCAGTCCAACGCCCGCGCCTACGCCGAGCTACGCCCGCGCCTTACGCTGGCACCAACGCCCGCGCCGACGCCAGCCACCAACGCCGTGACCAACGCCCAGCGGCCCACGCCTGCACCAAACGCAGCGCCGACGCCCAGCACCGCCTACGCAGCTCAACGCCAGCGCCGACGCCCAGCGCCACTCCAGCGCCTACGCCAGCACCAACGCCAGCGCCGACGCAAGCACCGACGCCAGCACCTACGCCAGCGCCCACGCTGCACCAACGCTGGCCACCCACGCAGCACGCCTACGCCAGCACCAACCCCCGCGCCGACGCCAGCACCAACGCCAGCGCCGACGCCAGCACCAACGCTCGCGCCGACGCCCGCGCCTACGCCAGCACCAACGCCGGCGCCGACGCCAACACCGACGTCAGCACCTACGCTAGCGCCCACGCCTGCGCCAACGCCAGCGCCGACGCCAGCACCGCCTACGCCAGCTCCAACGCCCGCGCCTACGCCGGCGCCTACGCCCGCGCCTACGCCAGCACCAACGCCCGCGCCGAACGCCAGCACCAGCCGGCACCAACGCCAGGCCCACGCCTGACACCAAACGCCAGCGCCCGAACGCCAGCACCGCCTTACAGCCAGCTCCAACCCCTGCGCCGGACGCCAGCGCCAACCCCAGCGCCTTACGCCAGCACCAACGCCAGCGCGAGCCAGCACCGACGCAGCACCTACGCCAGGACCCACGCCTGACAAACGCCAGACACGACGCCAGCACAGGCCCTACGCCAGCTCATCGCCCGCGCCTACGCCCGGCGCCTCCGCCCCGCGCCTACGCCAGCACAAACGCCGGGCGCACCTACGCCAGAGCACCAACGCCAAGCACCAACGCCAGCGCCCACGCCTGCACCAAACGGCCAGCGCGACGCCAGCGCCGCCATACGCCTGCCCAACGCCGCGCCTACGCCAGCGCTAGCCCGCACCTACGCCAGCTCTAACGCCGCCTTCGACGCGGGCCTACGACAGCTGCACCAACGCGGCGCCTACGCCAGCACCAATTCCAGCGCAGACGCCAGTACCAGGCCCAACGGCAAACCCGCGCGCATTCCGCCGGCGCCTACGCCCGCGCCAACGACAGCACCAACGCCCGCGCCGACGCCAGCACCGACGCCAGCACCAACGCCAGTGCCCACGCCTGCACCAACGCCAGCGCCGACGCCAGCACCGCCTACGCCAGCTCCAACCACAGCGCCGACGCCGGCGCCTACGCCCGCGCCTACGCCAGCACCAACGCCCGCGCCGACGCCAGCGCCGACGCCAGCACCTACGCCAGCACCCACGCCTGCACCAACGCCAGCGCCGACGCCAGCACCGCCCACGCCCGCGCCCACGCCAGCGCCTACGCCGGCGCCAACCCCAGCGCCTACGCCAGCACCAACGCCCGCGCCGACGCCAGCGCCGACGCCAGCACCAACGCCAGCGCCGACGCCAGCACCAACGCCCGCGCCGACGCCAGCACCGCCTACCTTGACCAGCACCAGCACGTTGACCAGCACCAGTACTGTGTCTACTGGCACCGCTACCAGCACAATGACCACCACCACCACAGACACCACTATCACCACCACCACCCCTCTCGGCGCAACTACCACCATCACCGTCACGACACAGACAAGCACCACTACGCGATTATTTTCTGTTGATGGCGCTATGTGGTTCGAAAGCACAGGCTCTGCAGAGCAGGTGGAAAGTGCGTCGGTGGCTGCACTTGCTGCATCTCGGAACGTGCCCCAAAGTACTGTGACCTGTGTTGCCTCGGTTTTCACGCCCAACTCGCGACGGCTCATGTCGGACCGGGAGCTCACCAGCTCAGTCACGTATTGGCAGGTCGATTGGACGATAACTGTAAGTGAATATGTCGCCATCTCGGCATACAACCTAGGGACAGAGCTATATGCGAGAGTAAACGCGACTACGGGAGAGAACTTGGAGGTAGCTGAAGATTTTTATAGCCTCATGCTGGCCGCCATGTCATTAGAGGGCCTGACACTCGTGTCAAATTCCAGTGTCCTCGTACACGGAGAGCCCAGCATAGTGCTAATCACCAACACCCAGACGACATCAACCACAGCAACGACATCAGCAACGACATCAGCAGTGGCACAACTCATTGCCGACACGGAGAAAACGGAGAGCATCGATTTTTTGATCATTGGCATTACAGCTGGTGCGGTCACGGTTCTGTGTTGTTGCATTCAGGCCTTATTTTACTTAAGGAACCGCCAGCACCAGAAGTCCGAGCCCCGAAATGATCTCGAGCACGGGACGCCTGAGGACGTTATATGGGAAGCGCCGGGAGCGTCCCCAAGGCGCAACCCTCTGCCGAGCGGCGGCCCCACGCCGGCGCGCAGCTTGTCACGTGCTGGATCGACCGAAGAATCCCCTAGGTCAAGCGGGATCGGAGCATCGCCTAGGTCAAGCGGGAATCGCAGTCCGCCGGCTTCCTCACGCAGTCGTTCGCCTGTCTCACCACGCTCCTCCGCCCAGGCCTCAGAACTAGCAATTTAGTGCTTCGTTGCGATGGCGATTACGCTACCGAGGAACCCCACATACTTAGCTTAAATCTTGTGTTTTTGCTGAAGTTTATAATCTATGCGCAATTCTGCGTTCTCAGCCCTCGTCGCGAATGTTCCCCTATGTGTCATCCAACGCCATATTGCTTGAACCTCCTCCCTCTTCCTAGCCTTCTATCCTCCGTCGAGGACAGATTCGAGCCAGCCAGCGGCCGCGGTGAGGGACCACCCCCTGCGCAGCCTCTATGGTGTCGAGAAAGTGCCACGCCTGCTATGCCCTGGACGACTCGGACGACCGTCGTGCATAGCGGCCGCGGTGAGGGACCACCCCCTACGCAGCCTCCATGGTGTCGAGAAAATGCCGCGCCTGCTATGCCCTGGACGACCGTCGTGCATAGCAGCCGCGGTGAGGGACCACCCCCTGCGCACCCCCTATGACGTCGAGAAAGTGCCACGCCTTCTCGCGGAGGAGTGCGTGGCACTCCTCCCAACACCTTCGCACTCCTCTCAACTCTTCCTCTTCTCAACTCCTCCGCGCTCCTCTCAACTCCCTGCATCAACTCCTCCGCATCCTCGGGAGAGGAAAGGAAGGAATGGAGGGAGGGTAAGGAGGGGCGGGAGAGAACGGGAGAACTTGTAACTTGTAACTCGAAATCGCAGCTGCCGCCGGCCAGGGCGTTGCATGTGGGCGCCGTAGCGCCAGGCATGCAAGTGGCCATGGGGAGGCTGGTGCTCCCCAAGAGCCCTCAAGCAGAATTGAAAGGCAATGCGCGGCACGGCAGTGCAGGGCATGGCAGCGCAACGGCACAGCACGGGAGTGCACGGCCGCGCACGGCACGGCACGGCACGGCACCAACGAAAGGCATGGCGCGGCAGTGATTCCCGGCGGCCCTGGGGCTTTGAACGAGCCTCCACCCCCTGCGCACCCCCTATGGTGTCGAGAAAGTGCCACGCCTGCTGTGCCTGGACGACCGGGGCGTATAGAAACCGCGGTGAGACACCACCCCCTGCGCACCCCCTACGGTGTCGAGAAAGTGCCACGCCTGCTGTGCCTGGACGACTGGGGCGTATAGAGACCGCGGTGAGAGACCAGCCCTCGCGCACCACTTATGGTGTCGAGAAAGTGCCACGCCTGCTGTGCCTGGACGACCAGGGCGTATAGAGACCGCGGTGAGAAACCACCCCCTGTGCACCCCTTATGGTGTCGAGAAAGTGCAACGCCTGCTATGCCTTGACGACTGGGGCGTATAGAGACCGGTGTGAGAGACCCCCCCCTGCGCACCCCCTATGGTGTCGAGAAAGTGCCACGCCTGCTGTGCCTGGACGACCAGGGCGTATAGAGACCGCGATGAGAAACCACCCCCTGCGCAGCCCCTTATGGTGTCGACAATATGCCATGCTTGGTGTGCCCTGGACGACCGGGGCGTATAGAGGCCGCGGTGAGAAACCACCTTCTGCGCACCTCCGACGGCGTCGAGACAGTGGCACGCCTGCTGTGCCTGGACGACTGGGGCGTATAGAGACCGCGGTGAGAGACCAGCCCTTGCGCACCCGTTTAGTGTCGAGAAGGTGCCACGCCTGCTGTACCTGGACGACTGGGGCGTATAGCGGCCGCGGTGTGAGAGACCACCCCCTTGGCGGGCAACCCCTTTACGGTGTCGAGAAAGTGCCACGCTTGCTGTGCCTGGGACGACTGGGGCGTATTGAGACCGCGGTGAGAGACCACCCCTTGCGCCACCCCACGGCGTAGAGGAAAAGTGCAACGCCCTTGCTTGCGTGTGCCACGGAGACCCGGGCCGTTTTGAGGAGGGCGAGTGAGAGAAGGACCAGCTTTACCGCACCCCTTTGACTCTATGGTGTTCGAGAAAGTGCACGCATGCTTGTGCCTGGACGACCGTCACCCCCCCCCCCCCCCCACCCAGGGGCGTATAGAGACCGCGTGAGACACCACCCCCTGCCACCCCCTTTATTGGTGTCGAGAAAGTGCACTGCATGCTGTGCCTGGACGACTGGGGCGTATAGAGACCGCGGTGAGAGACCACCCCCTGCGCACCCCCTGTGGTGTCGAGAAAGTGCCACGCCTGCTATGCCTGGACGACTGGGGCGTATAGAGACCGCGGTGAGAAACCACCCCCTGCGCACCCCCTATGGTGTCGATAGTATGCCATGCCTGGTGTGCCCTGGACGACCGGGGCGTATAGAAACCGCGGTGAGAGACCACCCCCTGCGCACCCCTTGCGGTGTCGAGACAATGGCACGCCTGCTGTGCCTGGACGACTGGGGCGTATAAAAACCGCGGTTGGAGACCAGCCTTTGCGCACCCCTTATGGTGTCGAGAAAGTGCCACGCATGCTGTGCCTGGACGACCCGGGCGTATAGAGGCCGCGGTGAGAAACTACCCCCTGCGCGCCCCTATGGTGTCGAGAAAGTGCCACGCCTGCTGTGCCTGGACGACCGGGGCGTATAGAGACCGCGGTGAGAAACCACCCCCTGCGCACCCCCTACGGTGTCGATAATATGCCATGCCTGGTGTGCCTTGGAAGACTGGCGCGTATAGAGACGGCGGCGAGAGACCACCCCCTGCGCACCCCCTATGGCGTCGAGAAAGTGCAACGCTTGCTACGCCTGGACGACTGGCGCGTATAGAGACAGCGGTGAGAGACCACATCCTGCGCACCCCCTATGGTGTCGAGAAGCTGCCACGCCTGCCATGCACTGCGAATCCTACACGCACGTCTTATATATTGTGTGTCATGTTATGTGTATGTTAGAGCTCCCTGGGTGCTCTAACATGCGTCTTGTTAGAGAAATGCCACGTTCCTCACGGAATCTACATGCAGTCTCGATATGTCGCTTCTGGTATGTGTATGATGTGTGCGCGGCCTGTGATGCAGTGAACATGCGTCTTGTGTTTGTGAGTGTGTGTGTGTGTGTGTGTGTGCGTGCGGCTGTATGTAGACGCGTGCCTCATGTACTTGCCGCGCATGTTGTTGCATGTGTTGAGCGCGGGTGAGGAGATGACAAAAAGGAGGGGAAGAGTGAGGTGTGTGCGATGGGAGCTCTAACATGCTATGTTAGAGCCCCCAGGGAGCCCTAACATAGCAAGTTAGAAGTGTGTTAGAGCTCCCTGGGGGCTCTAACATGGTATGTTAAGGCTCCATGGGAGCTCTAACATGGCATGTTAGAGCTCCCTGGGAGCTCTAACATGGTATGTTAGAGCTCCAACGGAGCTCTAATATAGCATGTTTGAGTATGTTAGAGCTCCCTGGGAACTCTAGCATGGTATGTTAGAGCTCCGTGGGAGCTCTAACATGGCTTGTTAGAGCTCCAGTAGAGCTCCAACGGGGCTCTAACATAGCATGTTCGAGTATGTTAGAGCTCCCTGGGAGCTCTAACATGCTATGTTAGGGCTCCGTGGGAGCTCTAACATGGTATGCTAGAGCTCCAACGGAGCTCTAACATAGCAGGTTGCAGTATGTTAGAGCTCCCTGGGAGCTCTAAAATCGCAAGTTAGAGCTCCGACGGAGCGCTAACATAGCATGTTATATTATCTTAGAGCTCCCTGGGAGCTCTAACATGGTATGTTAGAGCTCCGCGGGGGCTCTAAAATGCTATGTTAGAGCTCCAAGGGAGCCCTAACATAGCAATTTAGAGTATGTTAGAGCTCCCTGGGAGCTCTAACGTGGTATGTTAGAGCTCCGTGGGAGCTCTGCCGCGGCATGTAAGAACCCCCTGGGAGCTCTAACATCGCATGTTAGAGCTCCAATGGAGCTCTAACAGGGCATGTTCCAGTATGATAGAGCTCCCTGGGAGCTCTAACATATTATGTTAGAGCTCCGTGGGAGCTGCAACATGGCACGTTAGAGCTCCAACGGAGCTCTAACATAGCATGTACCAGTATGTTAGAGCTCCCTGGGAGCTCTAACATAATATGTTAGAGCTCCGTGGGAGCTCTAACATGGCTTGTTAGAGCTCCAACGGAGCTCTACCGTAGCATGTTCGAGTATGTTAGAGCTCTCTGGGAGCTCTAACGTGGCATGTTAGAGCTCCGTGGGAGCTCTAACATGGCATGTGCGAGCTCCGACGGAACTCTAACATAGCATGTTCGAGTATGTTAGAGCCCCCTGGGAGCTCTAACATGATACGCTAGAGCTCCGTGGGAGCTCTATCATGGCTTGTTAGAGCTCCAGTGGAGCTCGAACATAGCATGTTTGAGTATGTTAGAGCTCCCTGGGAGCTCTAACCTGCTATATTAGAGCTCCCATGCTAGAGCTCCCTGGGAGCTCTAAAATACCGAGCTCCAACGGAGCTCCAACATAGCATGTTCGAGCTCAGTGGGAGCTCCCTGGGAGCACTAACATGGTATGTTAGAGCTCAAACGGAGCTCTAACATAGCATGTTTGAGTATGTTAGAGCTCCCTGGGAGCTCTAGCATGGTATGTTAGAGCTCCGTGGGAGATCTAACGTGGCTTGTTGGAGCTCCAACGGGGCTCTAACATAGCATGCTCGAGTATGTTAGAGCCCCCTGGGAGCTCTAACATGCTATGCTAGAGCTCCATGGGAGCTCTATCATGGCATGTTAGAGCTCCAACGGAGCTCTAACATAGCATGTTCCAGTATGTTAGAGCTCGCTGGGAGCTCTCACATGGTATGTTAGAGCTCCGTGGGAGCTCGAACATGGCTTGTTAAGAGCTCCAACGGAAACACTAGAAAAAATGAAAAAATAAAAAAAAGAGAAAAAAAAAAGCGAAGCAAAAAAAAGAAAAAAAAGGAAATAAAAAGGAAGAAACAAAAAAAAATAAAAAAAAAAAAGAAAAAGAAGGCTCTAAACATAGCCATATTCGGGTATTTAGAGCTCCCTGGGGAGCTCCTAAACATGGTATGTTAGAGCTCCGTGGGAGCTCTAACATGGCACATTAGAGCTCCGACGGAGCTCTAACCTAGCATGTTCCAGTATGTTAGAGCTCCCTGGAAACTCTAACATGGCATGTTAGAGCTCCGTGGGAGCTCTAACATGGCTTTTTAGAGCTCCAACGGAGCTCTAACATAGCATGTTCGAGTATGTTAGAGCTCCCTGGGAGCTCTAACATGCTATAGTCGAGCTCCCATGTTAGGGCTCCCTGGGAGCTCTAAAATACCGAGCTCCAACGGAGCTTTAACATAGCATGTTAGAGCTCAGTGGAAGCTCCCTGGGAGCTCACATGGTATGTTAGAGCTCCAACGGAGCTCTAACATAGCATGTTCGAGTATGTTAGAGCTCCCTGGGAGCTCTAACATGGCATGTTAGAGCTCCACCGGAGCTCTAACATAACATGTTCCAGTATGTTAGAGCTCCCTGGGAGCTCTAACATGGTATGTTAGAGCTCCGTGGTAGCTCTAACATGGCTTCTTACAGCTCCAACGGAGCTCTAGCATAGCATGTTCCAGTATGTTAGAGCTCCCAGGGAGCTCTAACATGCTATATTAGAGCTCCCATGTTAACGCACCCTGGGAGCTCTAAAATACCGAGCTCCAGCGGAGCTTTAACATAGCATGTTAGAGCTCAGTGGGAGCTCCCTGGGAGCTCTAACATGGTATGTTAGAGCTCCGCGGGAGCTCTAACATGGCACGTTAGAACTCCAACGGAGCTCTAACATAGCATTTTCCAGTATGTTAGAGCTCCCTGGGAGCTCTAACATGGCATGTTCCAGTATGTTAGAGCTCCCTGGGAGCTCTAACTTGGTATGTTAGAGCTCCGTGGGAGCTCTAACATGGTATGTTAGAGCTCCAACGGAGCTCTAACATAGCATGTTCCAGTATGTTACAGCTCCCTGGGAGCTCCAACATGGTATGTTCGAGCTCCGTGGGAGCTCTCACATGGTGGTATGTTAGAGCTCCAACGGAGCTCTAACATAGCATGTTCCAATATGTGAGAGCTCCCTGGGAGCTCTAACATGGCATGTTAGAGCTCCGTGGGAGCTCTAACATGGCTTGTTGACGAACATAGCATGTTCCAGTATGTTAGAGCTCCCTGGGAGCTCTAACATGGTATGTTAGAGCTCCGTCGGGGCTCTAACATGGCATGTTAGAGCTCCAACGGAGCTCTAACATAGCATGCTCGAGTATGTTAGAGCTCCCTGGGAGCTCTAACATGCTATATTAGAGCTCCCATGTTAGAGCTCCCTGGGAGCTCTAACATACCGGGCTCCAACGGAGCTTTTAACATAGCATGTTAAGGCTGAGTGTGAGCTCCCTGGGAGGTCTAACATGGTATGTTAGAGCTCCAACGGAGCCCTAACATAGTTTGTTCCAGTAGGTTAACGCTCCCTGGGAGCTCTAACATGGTATGTTAGAGCTCCGTGGGAGCTCTAACATGGCATGTAAGAGCTCCAACGAAGCTCTAACATAGCTTTTTCCAGTATGTGAGAGCTCCCTGAGAGCTCTCACATGGTATGCTAGAGCTCCGTGGGAGCTCTAACATGGCTTGTTAGAGCTCCAACGGAGCTCTAACATAGCACGTTCGAGTATGTTAGGGACCCCAGGGAGCTCGAACATGCTATATTAGAGCTCCCATGTTACAGCTCTCTGGGGGCTCTCAAATACCGAGCTCCAACGGAGCTTGAACATAGCATGTTAGAGCTCAGTGGGAGCTCCCTGGGAGCTCTAACATGGTATGTTAGAGCCCCGTGGGAGCTCTAACATGGCATGTTAGAGCTCCAACGGAGCTCTAGCATAGCAGGTTCCAATATGTTAGAGCTCCCTGGGAGATCTAACATGCTATGTTAGAGCTCCACGGGAGCTCCAACATGTCTTGTTAGAGCCCCGACGGAGCTCTAACATAGCAGGTTCCAGTATGTTAGAGTCCCCTGGGAGCTCTAACATGGCATGGTATAGCCCCGTAGGAGCTCTAACATGGCACGTTAGAGCTCCAACGGAGCTCTAACATAGCATGTTCGAGTATGTTAGAGCTCCCTGGGAGCTCTAACATGGTATGTTAGAGCTCCGTGGGAGCTCTAACATGGCTTGTTCGAGCTCCAACGCAGCCCTACGAACATAGCATGTTCGAGTATGTTAGAGCTCCCTGGGAGCTCTAACGTGCTATAGTCGAGCTCCCATGTTAGAGCTCCCTGGGAGCTCTAAAATACCGAGCTCCAACAACGGAGCTTTAACATAGCATGTTAGAGCTCAGTGGGAGCCCCCTGGGAGCTATAACATGGTATGTTAGAGCTCCAACGGGGCTCTAAATTAGCATGTTCGAGTAGGTTAGAGCCCCCTGGGAGCTCTAACGTGGTAGGTTAGAGTTCCGTGGGAGCTCTACCATGACATGGTAGAGCTCCAACGGAGCTCTAGCATCGCATGTTCCAGTATTCTAGAGCTCCCTGGGAGCTCTAACATGGCATGGTAGAGGTCCGTGGGAGCTCTAACATGGCTTGTTAGAGCTCCAACGGAGCTCTGACATATCATGCTCGAGTATGTTAGAGCTCCCAGGGAGCTCTAACATGCTATATTCGAGCTCCCATGTTAGAGCTCCCTGGGAGCTCTAAAATACCGAGCTCCAACGGAGCTTGAACATAGTATGTTAGAGCTCCGTGGGAGCTCCCTGGGAGCTCTAACATGGCATGTTGGAGCTCCGTGGGAGCTCTAACATGGCTTGTTCGAGCTCCAACGGAGCTCTAACATAGCATGTTCCAGCATGTTAGAGCTCCCTGGGGGCTCTAAAATGGTATGTTAGAGCTCCGTGGGAGCTCTAACATGGCATGTTAGAGCTCCCAGGAAGTTCTAACATGCGATGTTAGCCTCGAGCTCTAACATAGGATGTGGTTAGAGATCCCTTGGAGCTCTATCATGGCATGTTAGAGCTCCTTTGGAACTCCAACATGCTATGTGAGGGCTCCTTGGGGGCTCCAACGTGTTATGTAAGAGTTCGATGCGAGGGTCGTGAACTCTGTCATGCTATGTTAGAGCTCGATGGGAGCTCTAGCGTAGCATGTTAGAGCTCCCATCGAGCCGCCCCCCCCGCCGTCGTCGTCGTCGTCGTCGTCGTCGCCGCCCCATCGGCACCCCACCCCCCTCCTTTTAAGCGCGCATAAGTAAGGAAACATGTCCGAACACGGCCGCGCTCTCGTACGCACCGCTGCCCTGTCCTCGACCTCGAGAACGAAGGCTTCCTTCCCCCTTGAAAGGCGGGGGCGCAGGGGCGGGGCCCTGTCTTCGACCGCGGTGAAACATGGGGGCGGGGCCCTGTCTTCGACCACGGTGACGCATGAATAGGGCGCGGCCCTCCCCGCCCTCGCGGGGCGGCCTTGCCCCCCGGGGCGCGGTCGGGGATCGGGGGCGGAGGGGGCCCAGGGACTTCTGATTTAGAACTAGAAGGTGGGTGGGGGGGGGGGGGAGGAGGGGGATGAGGAGGAGAAGGAGGAGGAGGAGGAAGGCTTCACCGCCCTCCACGCGCCGCCGACTTTCATATGTTAGATCTCCCAGGGAACTCTAACATAATCTAACAACATGCTATGACAGAGCTCCGTTGGAGCTCTAACATGTCATGTTACAGCTCCCTGGAGCTCTAACATCATCTAACCACCCTAAGGGCCTCAAGAGGAGGTCCCAGAAATTCTATCTCCCCACAGGGCCTCAAGAGAGATTGCCAGAAACTCCTCGCCCCTCAGGGCGTCAAGAGGAGATCCCAATCTTCAACGCGCTCATCGTTCCAGTCCTACTAGATGCAGAACCCCATAGATCTGATATTCTTTTGAATTCGTTGGCCCGCTGCACGGGCGCACCACGTGAGCGCGGCGAAGGAGACAGCGCGCGAGCCAGGCTGCGCGCCTCCGACATCGGCTACCAGACGCCCATGCGAAGAAAAAGGGTCACTTGTCTGCTGTTGAGCTCCACTGGGCAATATCCTTCCTTGTCATTCTGCTGGAGCTCCTCCGCTTTCTGATCGAGCTCCTCGACTTCTCCTCGGTCTGGGCACCTGTCCCTGTGCCCGCAGGGTGTCCCGAATCTGAATCCATCTTCTCGCCAAATGTTGTTTCTGTGCCATAAAAGTTTAGAAACGTTGGTCATAAATTGAAAGACGTCGAGGTGATACGGTGGTTGTTAGCCCGTCCTGTTGGGCTGCTGCTGCTGGCCGTAAGCTTCTGCCTGCCACTGCTGTGTCTCCCCTGTTTGCATCTCCCTGCTGTGTTGCAGCCCCTGGTGATGACGCAGCTCTTGAGCTGTTTCCAGCTTTCCAAGTGTTCTCCCCTGCATGCTGTTCCAGCCTCTTGCTGATGTGGCTTCAATTTGCCATTGCCATTTGCCATTTTTTGGTCTTCTTCGAAGCCCTCCGACCATCCGCTTCATCCGTTGTTCCGCTCCGGGGCGTAGCTCGAGTGGAGCACCACAGTGTTCATGATCTTAGAGCATCATGCGGCCTTCTCCTCGTCAGGACCCTGCGGGCAAGCATTATGCCACCAGAGATGCTTATTCTGTACATGCGTGATGTGGTCCGCCGAAATCTGGTGCGTCGGGGCTGCCCATTTCTCGCACGGTAAACAAAACCACTTCTCCCCATTCTTCTTAACGCACCCGCGAACTTCTAGCCGTGGCGCATCAATGGGCCCAGTGTCAGGGTCCATGACGACGGTTTCTGGACATGAGCCAGGCCTCCCTGCGCTGGCCCCCATTTCTGACATGGCAGCCTGCAGGCGCTGCAAGAAGAAACGCCTTGAGCCGAGGTGCCTGCGCTACAGGAAAGCTGGGTGATCTGATAAATGGAACCAAGAGGGGTCCAGGGGGCTATTTTGTGGGTTCCCGAGGGGCAGGGCGATTTGAGGGATCCCCCTTCGTTGATCGATTTCCCTCGCATGGTAGAGCTCCCAGGGAGCTCTAGCATAGCATGTAAGAGCTCCCAGGGAGCTCTAACATGGCATTTTAGAAAAGCTTCAGGGAGATCGAACAAGCTATGTTAGATCTCCCTGGGAGCTCTAACATAGGATGTTAGAGCTCCCGTGGAGCTCTAACATGCTATGTTAGAGCTCCCGTGGAACTCTACCATGACATGTTAGATCTCCCACGGTGCTCTAACATGCTATGTTAGAGCTCCCACGGAGCTGTAACATGCGATGTTAGAGCCCCAGGGAGCTCAAACATACTCTAACATGATATGTTAGAGCCCCCACGGAGCTCTAACATACCATGGTAGAGCTCCCAGGGAGCTCTCACATAATATAGCATGCTATGCTAGAGCTCCATTGGAGCTCTAACATACGATGTTGGAGATCCCGGGGAGCTCTAACATGCAATGTTAGAGCTCCCACGGAGCTCTAACATACACGTTAGAGCTCCCAGGGAGCTCTAACATACTGGAACATGCTATGTTAGAGCTCCGTTGGAGCTCTAGCATGCCATGTTAGAGCTCCCACGGAGCTCTAACATACCATGTCAGAGCTCCCAGGGAGCTCTAACATACTCGGACATGCTATGTTAGAGCTCCGTTGGAGCTCTAACAAGCCATGTTAGAGCTCCCACGGAGCTCTACCATAACCATGGGTAGAGCTCCAGGGAGCTCTAACATACTTGAGCATGCCATGCTAGAGCTCCCACGGAGCTCTAACATACCATGTTAGAGCTCCCAGGGAGCTCTAACATACTCGAACAGGCGATGTTAGAGCTCCGTTGAAACTCTAACATACCATGTT
>CAUYUJ010002131.1:63892-78892 GCA_963575745.1 Prorocentrum cordatum
AAGAGAATTATGCACATGCACCGATCCTGGCAAGGCCCATCTTTGACCCAGGATCGGTGCATATGCCTTCCTGGCCAAGGTAGGAGGGCGTATGCACCGATCCTGGGCTCAGGATGGGCCTGGCCAGAATCTTTGCATGTGCATAGTTCTTTTTCCTCTGGGTTCATCCCGTTCCTGGGTCGACTCGGGTGCCGCGAGGGCTGCCGCCAGACCCTGGCGATGGTGTCCTCTTCGCTCGACGTCGTAGGTTCGTCCGTGCTGGTTGGACCGTTGCCTTTCCGGCGTATTCGCTTTCCTTGCCCGTGGGTTCGTGCGCCCGCGGTGGCATGACTTGTTCTCGGCATCCGGGCTTCCTGGTACAGCGTGTACGCGTATTGGATGTGGCTGCGCCGAGATCGCGCTGTCGTTCGGCTTCGTAGGCTCGGTTTTGGCATGTCAGCCTGAGAGACAGCGAGTTGCGCCAGTGCATGAAGGAGGTTCAGTGCTGCTCCAGCTGCGCCTCTGGGCTGGTGTTCGAAAAGCTGTCACAGTAGCCGTGGTGTTGTTGCCAAAAAAGAGGATGAAGATGACGATGAGGATGAGGATGATGAGGAGGATGAGGATGAGGATGAGGATGAGGATGAGGATGAGGATGAGGATGAGGATGAGGATGAGGATGAGGATGATGATGCTGATGCTGATGATGATGATGATGATGATGATGATGATGATGATGATGATGATGATGATGATGATGATGATGAGGAGGAGGTAGGAGGGAGGGGAGGAGGAGCAGGAGGAGGAGGAGGAGGAGGAGGAGGAGGAGGAGGAGGAGGAGAGGAGGAAAAGGAGGAGCACAGGCGGAGCAGGAGGAGCAGGAATGACGAGCAGGAGGGGGAGGAGGAGGGAGCGAGGAGGAGGAGGAGGAGGAGGAGGAAGGAGGAGGAGGAGGAGGAGGAGGAGGAGAGGAAGACGAGAAGGAGGAGGAGGAGGAGGAGGCGGGAGGAGGAGGAGGAGGAGGAGGAGGAGGAGGAAGGCGGGAGAAGAGAGGGAGGTATGAGGATGGAGAAGGGAGAGGAGGGAAGAGCAGGGAGACAGGAGGAGGGATCCAGGAGAGGAGGAGGAGGAAAAACAAAGGAGGAGGAGGGAGGAGGAGGAGGAGGAGGATAAGGAGGAGCTATCGATGAAGGGAGTGGGAAAGGAGGGCGGGAGGCGTACAACGAGAAAACGGGAGGGGACGACACGCGGCGATGGGAACGGGAGGGAAAGAGGAGTAGGAGAAGGAGGAAGATGATGATGAGGAGGAAGAGGAATAAGAGGAGGAGGATAGATAAGGAGGAGGACGGCGAGGACGAGGAGGATGACGAGGAGGAGGAGGAGGAGGAGGAGAATGAGGAGGTGGAGGAGGAGGAGGAAGGAGGATGATGAAGGTGTGAAGAGTGGGGAAGGCGACCAGGAGTAGGAGGAGGAGCAGGAGGAGGATGAGTATATTGAGGACTATGCTAGTCAGGAGAAGGAGGAGGAGGATGAGGAAAAAGAGGAGGAGGAGGAGGAGGAGGAGGAGGAGGAGGAGGAGGAGGAGGGGGACCAAGAAAAGGAGGATAAGGAGGAGCATAAGTAGTAGTACGAGGAAGAGGAGGAGGAGGAGCAGGAAGAGGAGGAGGAAGAGAGCGGTTGAGTGGGATGGAGGGGGGGAGGTTGACGAGCATGGAAACGGCCTGGGCAGAGAGGGGGATCATTCCCGTGATCCTGGGGCGTGAGCGTCCTAGGCGCGGGTCGCCTGCTCCGTCTCCGTGAGCCCGCTCCCGCTGTCTGTCCTGTCCCTGTTCGCCCTCGTCGTCGTTGTCGTCGTCGTCGTCGTCGGCGTCGTCGTCGGCGTCCTCGTCGTCGTCGTCATCGTCGTTGTCGTCGTTGTCCCCGTCGTCGCCAGGGTTGTCGTCGCCGTCGTCGGCGTCGTCAACGTTGTCTTCGTCATCCTTGTCGCCGTCGTCGTTGTCCTCGTCGTCCTCGTCGTCGTAGTCGCCGTCGTCTGCGTCCTCGTCGTCGTCCTCGTCCTCGCCGTCCTCGTCGTCCTCGTCCTCGCCTTCGTCATCGTCGTTGTTGTACGTCTTCGTCGTCGTCTTCGGCGTCATCCTCGTCGTTGTCCGCGCCGTCGCAATTGTCGTCGTCTTCGTCGTCGTCATCCTCGTCGTCCTCGTCGTCGTCGTCCTCGTCGTCGTCGAACTTGTTGTCGTTGTCGTTGACGTCGTTGTCGTCGTCGTCGTCGCCCGCGCCGTCGCAGTCGTCGCCATTTTCGTATTTGTCCTCGTGGTCGTCGTCGTCGTCGTCGTTGTCCTCGTCCTCGTCGTCGTCGTCGTCCTCGTCGTCGGTCGTCGTCGTCGTCGTCGTCGTCGCCGTCGTTCGTCTTCGTCGTCGTCGTCGTCGTGGTCGTCGTCGTCCCGGTCGTCGCCCGCGCCGTCGCAATCGTCGCCGTCTTCGTCGCTGTCATTATCGTCCTCGTTCGCGTCGTCGTCGTGGTCGTCGCCGTTGTCTTTCATCGTCGTCGCCGTCTTCGTCGTTGTCTTTGTCGTCGTCGTCGTCGCCAGCGCCGTCGCAGTCGTTGCCGTTTTCGTCGTCGTCGCCGCCGTCCTCGTCGTCGTCGTCGTCGTCGCCCGCGCCGTCGCAATCGTCGCCATTTTCGTATTTGTCCTCGTCGTCGTCGTCGTCGTCCTCGTCGTCGTTCGTCGTCGTCGTCGTCGTCGTCGCCGTCGCCGTCGTTCGTCTTCGTCGTCGTGGTCGTGGTCGTCGTCGTCCTGGTCGTCGCCCGCGCCGTTGCAATCGTCGCCGTCTTCGTCGCTGTCATTATCGTCCTCGTTCGCGTCGTCGTCGTCGTCGCCGTTGTCTTTCATCGTCGTCGTCGTCTTCGTCGTTGTCTTTGTCGTCGTCGTCGTCGCCAGCGCCGTCGCAGTCGTTGCCGTTTTCGTCGTCGTCGCCGCCGTCCTCGTCGTCGTCGTCCTCGTCGTCGTCGTCGTCGTCGTCGTCGTCGTCGTTCGTTGTTGTCGTCGTCGCCCTCATCGTCTTCTTCGTCGAGTTGCAGGGGGGCCGATGCCCGCAAGGGGCAGACCTGGAGGCTGGCGAAAGGGCTCCGCCCGCCGCCCTCCAGGAAGGAGGAGAGGTGCAGCTTCGGGCCGGAGCTGCCGGGGAGGCAGGAGGCGAGGCCGCAGAGGCGGTGCCAGCCAGGGAGCGGTTCGAGGGGCAGAGACGAGCGCCGTGGTGCGGCGAGGCTGTGCGGCCTCGCCCGCCCGCGGACGTGGCCGGGGCCTGCGGGGGCCACTGGGGACGAGCCGCTGGAGCGCTGGGCGCCGAGGCGGAGGCCACGGCGGCGCGGACGGGCTCGCGGGGCAGGCGGGCGGAGGGAGGCCGAGGTGGCCTCGAGGAGGCGCCTGGGCCAGGGCCCCAAGGCCAGGGGGGGGGGAGGGAGGAGGGGCGCGCAGCCCGAGGAGAGGAGGGCCTGCGGCCTGCGGGCAGCTGGGCCCAGCGCGGTGGCCTCGAGGCCGCCCCGGCGCGAGGAGGCAGCGAGGCGGGGCAGGCCGCCGAGGCCCAGAGGCCGAGGAAGAGGAGGAGGAGCGAGGAGGAGCGAGGAGGGCCCCGCGAAGAGGCGAGGGGGAGGGGCGAGGCGGAGGAGGAGGAGGAGGAGGAGGAGGAGGAGGAGGAGAGGGGTGAGGACGGCGAGGAGGGCCCGCGAGGAGGAGGAGGAGGAGGAGGCGGAGAGGAGGAGGAGGAGGAAGGAGGAGGAGGAGGAGGAGGAGGAGGCGGGGGCGAGGGAGGGGCGAGGAGGACGCCAGCCTCCGAGGGCTCCGAGGAGGAGGAAGAGGAGGAGGAGGACGAGGAGGAGGAGGAGGAGGAGGAGGAGGAGGAGGAGGGTGGTGGTGGAAGGCGAGGAGGAGAGGAGTAGGAGGAGGAGGAGGAGGAGGAGGAGGAGGAGGAGGAGGTGGTGGTGGAAGGGAGGAGGAGGAGGAGCAGGAGGGGGCGAGGAGGAGGAGGGGCGAGGAGGGCCCGAGGGAGCCTTGAGGTGGAGGCAAGGGCTGGCCCGCGAGGCGGGGCAGCCGCACCCCGACGGGCGCGGGCGGCCGCGCGCCTGCTGCGCGCGGGCGCTCGGCGGGCGGCGGACCCACCGCTCGCCAGCAGCGGCAACATCCGCAGCGTCGTCTTCGACGTCGTCCTCGTCGTCGCCCGCGCCGTCGCAATCGTCGCCAGGTTCGTCGTCGTCGTCGTTGTCGTCCTCGTCGTCGTCGTCGTCATCCTGGGCCTCGTCCTCGTCCTGGTCGTCTTCGCCGTCGTCCTGGGCCTCGTCCTCGTCCTGGTCGTCTTCGCCGTCGCCACCGTCGTCGTCGTCTTGTCGTCGTCGTCAACATCCTCGCCGTTCGTCGTCGTCGTCGTTTTCGTCGGCGTTCTCGTCGTCGCCCGACCCGTCGCCATCGTCACCGTCGCCGTCGTCGTCCTCCTCTTCCTCGTCGTCATCGCCGTCGTCGTCGTTTCGGTCGTCGTTTTCTTCGCCCTCGTCGTCCTCGTCGTCGTCGCCGTCCTCGTCGTCGTCGGTTGTTGTTCTTTGTTGTCGTTATCGTTGTCTTCGTCGTCGTCCTCGTCTTCGTCGTCGTCGTCATCGACGACGTTGTCGTTGTCTTCGCCGTCGTCGTCTTCGTCGTCATCTTTGTCGTCGTTGCCATCTTCGTCGTCCTCGTCCTCATGTTTGTCGGCGACGTCGTCGTCTTGGTCGTCTTCGTTGTCGTCCTCGTCGTCGTCGTCGTTGTTTATCGTCGTCCTTGTTCGTCGTCGTCGTCGTCGTCTTCATCGTTGTCTTTATTGTCGTCCTCGTTGTCGCCAGCGCGGTCGCAGTCGTCGCCGCCTTCGCCGTCGTCGTCAGCGTTTTCGTCGTCGTCCTCGTCCTCGCGTTCGTCGTCTTCGTCGTTGTCTTTGTCGTCGGCCTCATCGCCGTCGCCGCCGTCTTCGTCGTCGTCCTCATCGCCGTAGCCGCCGTCTTCGTCGTCGTCGTCGTCCTGCTTCCCGTCGTCCTCGTCGTTTTCACCGTCGTTCTCGTCGTCGCCCGCGCCGTCGCAAACGTCGCCGTCGCAATCGTCGCCGTCGTCGTCGTCGTCGTCGTCCTCGTCGTCGTCGCATTTTTTCGTCCCATTGTCGTCCTCGTTCTTGTCCTCGGTCTCGTCCCCGCCCGCGCCGTCGCAATCGTCGCCGTCATCGTGGCCGTCGTCGTCGTTGTCGTCGTCGTCGTATTCGTCCTTGCCATCGCCGTCCTCGTCGTCGTCGTCCTCGTCGTCGTCGTCGCCGTCTTCGTCGTTCGTCGTCGTTGTCGTCGTCGTCTTCTCGTCCTCGTGTTTGCCCTTGACGTCGCAACGTCGCCGCCTTCGTCCTCGTTGCCGTCGTCTTCGTCTGCATCGTCGTCGCCATCCTCGTCCTCGTCCTTGTCCTCGTCGTCGTTCGTCGTCGTCGTCGTCTTTGTGGTCGTCGTGGTTTTCGTCGTCGTCGCCCGCTCCGTCGCAATGTTCGCTGTCTTCGTCGTCCTTGTCTTCTTGTTCTCGTCCTCTTCGTCGTCTTCGTCGTCGTTGTCGTCGTCGTCTCCGTCGTCGTCGTCGCCGTCGTCGTCGTCGTCGTCGCCGTCTTCGTCATCGTCGCCATGGTTTTCGTCGTCGTCCTGGTCCCCATCTGCGTCGTCGTCGTCATCGTCGTCGCCGGCCTCGTCCTCGTGCTCGTCCTGGTCGTCTTCGCCGTCGTCGTCGTCGTCGTCGTCGCTGTCGTTGTCGCCAACCCTTTCACCGCCGTCGTCGTCGTCGTCGTCTTCGTCGTCGTCGTCGTGGTCGTCGGCGGTCGTCGTTGTCGTTGTCGTCCTCGTGGTCGTGGTCGTCGTCGTCTTCGGCGTCGCCCGCGCCGTCGTAATCATTGCCGTTTTCGTCGTCGTCGTCTTCGTCGTCGTCCTCGTCCTCGTCGTCCTCGTCCCCGTCATCGTCGTCGTCGTCGTCAATCGTCGTCGTCTTCGCCGTATTTTTCCTCGTTGTCCTCTTCGTCGCCCGCGCCGTCGCAGTCGTCGCCGTCTTCTTCGTCGTCGTCGTTCTCGTCCTCTTTGTCGTCGTAATCGTTGTCGTCGTTCACGTCCTCGTCGTCATCGTTTGACGTCGTCGTCGTCTTCGTCGTCCTCGTCCTCGTTGTCGTCTTCGTCGTCGTTCGTCGTCGGCGTCGTCGTCCTCGTTGGTGTCTTCCACGCAGTCCTCGTCGTCTCCCGCGCCGTCTCTCGTCTTCGTCCTCGTCGTCGCCGTCCTCCTCGTCAACGTTGTCGTCGTCGTTCGTCGTCCTCGTCTTCGTCATCGTCTTCGTCGTCGTCGTCCTCGTCACCCCCCGCGCCGTGGCAATCGTCGTCGTCCTCGTCGTCGTCGTCCTTGTCCTCCTCGTCGTTGTCGTCGCCGTCGCCGTCGTCGTCGTCGGCGTTCGTCGTCGTCGTCGTTGTCTTCGTCGTCGTCCTCGTCGTCGTCCTCGTCGTCGCCCGCGCCGTCGCAATCTCCGCCGTCATTGTCGCCGTGTTCTTCGTCTGTGTCGACATCGTCGTCGTCGTCGTCGTCCTCGTCGTCGTCGTCGTCCTCTACGTCGTCGCCGTCGTCGTCGTCGTCGTCGTCGTCGTCGCCGCCGCCGCCCGCGCCGTCGCAGTCGTCGCCGCGATCGCCGCCGCGCTCCTTGCCGCCGTCCCTCGCCGCTGGCCCTCGGCGCCTCGGCAGCCCGCCCCGCCGAGAGGTGAAGAACGGCAGGAGGGCCGTGGCCGCCGGCCTAGCGGCCGCCGCCGCCACCCCCCCCGCTCCTCCTCGCACCTCCTCCTCCTCCCTCTCCTCCTCTTCCTCTGTCTCCCCCTCCTTTTCCTCCCCCTCCTCCTCCTCGCACCTCCTCCTCCTCCTCCTCGCACCTCCTCCTCCTCCTCCTCCTCCTCCTCCTCCTCCTCCCCCTCCTCTGCCTCCTCCTCCTCTTCCTCCTCCTTCTTCCCTTCCAACTCCTCCTCCTCTTCCTCCTCCCCCCCTCCTCCTCTGCCTCCTCCTGTCCTCCTCCTCTCCTCTCTCCTCCTCCTCTTCCTCTTTTCCCCTTCTTTTCTCCCCTTCTTCTTCCTCGCACCTCCTCCTCATTCTTCCTCCTCTCTCCTCCCCGCACCTCCCTTTCCTCCTCCTCGCACTTTCTCCTCTCCTCCTCCTCCTCCTCGTCCTCCTCGTCCTCCTCGTCCTCCTACTCCTCGTCTTCTCTTCCAACCACCTGCTCCTCCTCCTCCTCCTCCTCCTCTCCTTCTCCGCTCCTCCTCCTACTCCTCCTCTCATTCTCCTCCTCTCCTCCTTCTCGTCCCTCCTCCTCCATCCGCCTCTTCCTACTCCTCCCTCCTCCTGCTCTCTCATCCTCCTTGATCTCCTCCTCATCCTTCTCCCTCTCATATCCTCCGCCTCCTCCTCCTTCGCCTCCTTCTCCTCCTTCTCCATCCCCTCCTCCTCCTCCTCTCCTCCTCCTCATCCTCCTCCTCCTCCTTCTCCTCCTCCTCGCATCCCGTTTCCTCCTCCCTCCAACCTCCTCCTGCTTCTCATCCTCCTCCCTCCGCCTCCTCCTCCTCCTTATGCTCCTCCTCCTCCTCCTCCTCCTCCTCCTCCTCCTCCTCCTCATCATCATCATCATCATCATCATCATCATCATCATCATCATCATCATCATCATCATCATCATCATCATCATCCGTAGCCATTTTGGCTCAAGCCATTTTGGCTCAAGCCATTTTGGCTCAAGGCCAAATGGCTTCCATTCCACTGCCTCAGCGGGGTAGGCTCCCATCAGAGCTTCCAGTTCTTCTGCCGCCACAACCAGGGGCTAGCGGCCGCCCAAGTGTTCTTGCCATAGCACTCGCTGCTGTGTGCGCCTCCATATTCATTCCGTCAGTTGAGTACCTCCTGACGAAGAGCCAGAACAGCATCAGCTTCGACGGCTTCCATATCGTGTACCAGGTCGCTGGCGAGAAGCGGCCCACAATCTGCAACGACTACAACGACACCGCGCTGCACAGCGTCCCGCCTGACCTCCCACAACGGCAGAGTATTTCGCAATGGCATCCAGCGAAAGTAGCGGCAGCAGTTCCTCCTCAGCTTCCAAGGATCGACGTCGACGGCCACGCAAAGAGCGAGTACGAGATCGCAGGGACAAGGGCAGAGGAGACGGCAGCCACTCTCGTAGTGACAGAGGTCAACGAAGTGATAAGCATAGATCTGAACGCCCTCCTTCTCAAGATCGGGATAGACGGCGAGCTGAACGTGAACGTGAAGCCCTCCGTGAACAGGAGAGCGGGCATACTCAACGAGCTCATCCCCCACGTACGGGCCGAGCAGGCACAGCCACAGCTACTACGCCTACGCGCAGGGCAACGCGCAGCGGAGGACCCTCGACCGCGACAGCAGCAAGGGCAGCCAGTTCAAGAACCGATCCGAGAGGCGAAGATGCACTACAAAAAGAAGACCCGTGGACGGGGTCTCAGCTTCCACCGGGACCAGCTTCCGGGGTCTTCCCCGCGCGTGCTGCAGAAGAGGCGGCTACAACATCCGGCACGCCTACCGCAACGCCTGCAGGAATGGCACCAGCGACTCCAATTGCGGGCGAGGCTACCCCACCTGGAGATGGATTCGTGCACGACGACAGCTCGCTGGAGCAGCGCCTCAGCCAGCTCTTCACCTCCCAGATCGAGTCCGCCACCGCCAGGCTCCAGAACGAATCCGAGGCCATCATTCGCAACGCCCAGCAAGCCCTTCAAGGCGAACTTCAGCTCGTACTCGGACACGTTCGACAGCATGGCGGCAGGATGGACGCCCTCGACACCTCAGTACGAGAACTCAACCAGCGTACACACACAGTGGAGCAGGAACAACAACAAATGCGGCAAGACGTGGAACGGATTCAATCGCAATTGGCAATGGCGGAAGCTACGTTACCCGCCTTTGACATGGCAGCTCTGGCAGTCTGGGATCGACCTCCAGACCCCCATCTCTACACTATTGGAGCGCCATCGGCCATACAACCCGCAGAGGTCAAGCGAGCGCTTGAACCCTGGATCAATGCAGCAGGCGTCTCCACCAACGATGTCGAGCTCATCGGCGACGTTCCTGCACGGCGTTTCTTCCTCAGAGTCCTTGGTGGACCAGCAGCCACCTCACGCAGTCTTTCACTCGCACGGAATCTCAGAGCAGGAGGTCAGTGGCGTAATTTCTCGGCTCCAAACATTTCTGGCGCGCTCACCCCCCTTTACATCAACGCGGACAAGTCTCCTAAAACACTTCGGCGAGAGCTACAAACGAAGAGATTGGTCAGGCTCCTGGCGGACAAGTACGGCAATCACC
Source organism: Prorocentrum cordatum (assembly GCA_963575745.1). NCBI lineage: Eukaryota > Dinophyceae > Prorocentrales > Prorocentraceae > Prorocentrum > Prorocentrum cordatum. The sequence goes on from CAUYUJ010002131.1 coordinate 73,261, forward strand.
ACTTCAGAAGAGTCGGGGACGAAGGTATTGTCTCTTGCAGCTCAATTCCCCTTGTGGTTCTCGAGGTTGGAGACAGCGCCAGCGCACCCACAAAACTCAGGTGGAACATCGCAGTCGCCCACCAGATGGGTATCGACAAGATCACTATTACAGATCAGTTTCAACAGCTCTTCTTGGCCACAGATACATCGCGGTGGTCTATTTAATAAGCGCTGGAGCCCGTGGCTACAACAGGCTAGAGATCATCGTGGCCAAGTAGTATCGTGGAATTAGCATGACCTGTGCTACTACAAGTATCGTCGCCGCAAGTACAAGCTGCGCAAGATGGAGAGGTCCATGAAGGCATCCGCTCTCATCGTGATTCAGGAGACGCATGGTGATCGACAGCAGCTAGAAGTTATGGTTGCCTCTTCTCCATACAATGACAAGGTCTTTCGCTCACAGGCGGAAGAATCATCACAGTATTCATCTGAATTACCCGATGCTGAGCGCGCTGGCAATGCACGAAGGGGTGGAGTGGCATTCCTGGTGCCGTGGCTCACCAGCGATGCAGATACCATAAGGAAGACAGAGTAAGAAGAGAAGGAGAGAGAAGGGGGAAGGGAGAGAGAGAGGAGGAGATAAAGAGAGAAGAAAGAAGAGGACAAGACCAGAGTGAAAAACAGAGGACCAGAGCAGAATAGAAGCAGAAGGGACAGTTAAAATGAGACAGGAGAAGAGAGAAAACCAGAACCAGAAGAGTAGGAGGAGGAAAACAGGCAACTAGAAGAACCACACCAGGAAGAACGATCCAGATATACCAGAAGATAGGGGAAAAAGGGGATGACTGGGAGAGAGGATACCAGCAAAAGAAGAGAACCGTCTCTCGAATTTGAAGTGCTTGCTCCAGGCAGGGTCACGCAACTGTCTATTAAGCAACAGGAGCTACGCTACCAGAAGCGCATCATGAATGCCCACAACTACAACATTTCCCTGGACGATAAGAATGTTATAAATAGCAGATGGATGGAAAATATTAAATGGGCAAGCAGCAATCATCTTGAGCACACGCTCATCGCGATAGGTGACATCAACATCCGTGAAGGCGTTCCGATGTCCTATGATTACCCGATACCTGACCAGGCCCAGCTACGGACACATCGTACATACCAACATGCTGAAGCCCTCTGGCGTTCCCTATTTGACTCTACGCAGGAGATCAGAACGGAGGGGCCAACACATTTCAGCAGACAGCAATACACAGCAGCGACCATCGATAGACTACTTGTAAATACGCCAGAGCATTACCTGATTGTCACGGACATCCACCTCTCTGCTGCCATGGACCCAGTGGAGATGGCCCAGTCGCGCCTTAACGACCTCTCCATCAGCCACGCCTCCTTTAGAGCCAAGCAGAGCATCCCAGAGGAAGCGCAGCGCATCCCAGAAGTGGTCTCCACGGAGGACGGTTACAAGATCATACTCGACAGCCTCATGAACGCGAATGGACTGGAAAGGTTCTCGACTGCACGGAAGTGGACATACATGAAACATCTCATGCCCGTGGTCGCTCGTCAAACTCGAGATGCGCCTCAGCATCTACCATATCGACCTGGCGACAAACATGCACGAGCCATTCAGTTACGTGCTGCCCGAGCAGCACAAGCTGCGCAGCGAGCTGGAGACCAACCTACAGCTGAAGCGCATTCTCGTCAAGTCCGTGCTGGTTGCCGTAGGGCCTGCTCGTTTTGCAAAGCTGATGGTTTTTCTTTCTCGGGACACGATTTAGTGGCCCCTCAGTCTGCCCTGATCCTAGGAGCAGCTAGTAATTGCAGCTGCTCCACTCTCGCGAGCACTGAATGGGCAGCAGAGCTCGACAGGTGGCGCGAATCGGCGCCGCTGACCTGCCCCATCGAAGAATGGATCAAACAAGAGTGGAGCGCACACTGCTGGATCCAGAAGCAGGGGATCGCCCAGCATTTCGCAGAATTGGTGAATCGTCCACCCCACTGTGGCATCCCGATTGTCCAGCGGGGAGCCTTGCATACAACAGGCCGCATGGTATTTCGTGCGGCGCAAGCGGTGGGCAAGAAGCCCAAGCTCCAGCATGCGGTCCCCTCTTTCCTCCGCCTCTTTCTCCTCCCCAATAAACTTGAAGTCACTATTTCCAAGCGTCTGAACGCTTGGGGCTTTGTTGATAGCGTCGTGGGCGGGGTGGCGGAGCGGTGGGGGGAGTGTCTTGCTACGATCAAGAAGTACAGACCTGCTTGGCAGTGGTCAATAATGAAGACCATCGCAGCTGGCTGGACAACCAGCCATCGAAGCCACGAGCGTGAGTTCGCTAATTGCCTTTTTGGGTCCGCCCAGATTGACTCCATCGCCCTTTGTCTTTCCTGCCCCGTCCGCCGTTCCCTCTTTGGCCTCCCCTCTTACCATCAGACTTTCCCAGGCCTAGCGGCCGACAGCGAATACAACCGCGAGAGCCGCACGTTCCCGCGCGCTGGTGCGCTGCGAATGGCCGTGTTGGCATTATATACCTACCACAAGGCGAGAGCTGCGGCGACCCATGGGGACCAGCTCACGCCAAGCCAACAGCGAGCCGCCGTCGCAGCAGCACAGCGCGCCACTTACATCTAAAGCGGCTGACGATGCGTGCGAACTGGCTCGCCTCAGGTACGGTCGATCATCATCATCATCATCAGCAGCATTATCATGGTCACCATCATCATCACCGTCACCATCACCATCATTTGCTCTCCTCCTCCTCCTCCTTCTCCTCCTCGTCCTCCTCTCCCCTACTCCTACTCTCCTCTCCAATCTTCTCCTCCTCGTCCTCGCCTCGTCGTCCTCATCCTCCTCCTCCTCCTCCTCCTCCTCCTCCCTCCTCGTCCTCCTCCTCCTCCTCCTCCTCCTCCTCCTCCTCCTCCTCATCCTCCTGCTCCTCCTCCTCCTCCTCCTCCTCCTCCTCCTCCTCCTCCTCCTTCTCCGCCTCCCCCTTCCCGTCGCACCTTGTCCCGAGCATCCCCTGGCCTTGCGGGGCCTTCAAGAAGGGATCTGGGGCGCAAACTTGGCCCTGGGGAAGGGGTCGGTACCTCTTGGTCCGCGAATCTAAAAAGCCACATCGGAGGATGTCAGGGTCCAGGAGGCGGCCAAGGACAACGTGAGCCCCCCATCCCCCGCGGCTCGGGAGCGTTCGAGAGGGGGCCGTGGGACTACGCGGGGCGCCGTTCCAGAGAGGGCCTCGCCGTCCAGGGCGGTAGGAGGTTGGGCATCTCTTCCTCGGCGGGAGGGCGGCGGAATGGCGGCGGAGGCCCACGGAAGTAAATCGAGGCAGCCTCCGCAGGCAGACAGCTGGCGGAAGTAAGAACTGCGCCCCCAAGGGACGGCAACGTTTTCGGGTTCAGGGTTTCCGGAATCGGCCAGGGCGTCGCAATGTTGCCAACAGGCTGTTTTTCGCCACAGTGCTCGGGCCTGGGGGCGACCCTCGTCGAGCGGTCCGGCGCGGGGAGTGCCGCAGAAAGTTTGGGCCTGGGGGGGCTCGGGTTATGGGGAACGAAGAATTACATAAACATAAAAATCTGAGGTCCGCGGACCTCCGAGTTTTTAATATATATATAATATATATATATATATATATATATATATATGTGTAGATATAGATATACCTGATGTGTTCCCCTACGGGTGGTGATTTGTCGCGATGTTGCAGTTCCTTCGCAGCGTGAGATCTCAGGGAGCGGTGTGTGATGGGCAATTGTTTCACCACTACTACCGTTTGTAGGACGCGGGGGAAGGGAGGATGAGGAGGTCCTCCTCTGCCTCCCCCTCCACCTCCTCCTCCTCCTCATCTTCTCCCTCCCTCGCCCTCCCCCCTCCCCCCCTCCTCCTCCTCCTCCTCCTCCTCCTCCTCCTCCCTCCACCTCCTCTCCTCCTCCTCCCCCTCCCCCTCTCCCCACGCTCAGCTCCTCAGCTCCTCCTCCTCCTCCTCCTCCTCCTCCTCGTCCTCCTCCTCCTCCTCCTCCTCCTCCTCCTCCTCCTCCTCCTCCTCCTCCTCCTCCCCTTCCTACCTATGGTAGTGGTGGTGGGAAATGGGTCCATCAGCGGGTGGATGCGATGGCCCGGGCCATCCCGTACGGCCTCGTCGGCTCCTGCAGTTTGCAGGTCTCCCCGCCTCGGGATGCCTGTGCCAGCAGCTGCGCCTCGCCGAGGACGTCCTGGTGGTGTGTGCCTGCTCGTCTCGAACGGCCGCCGCTATGGCCCGAAAGCCAGACGTGCTCGCGTCGCGGGGTAGAAACACGACGGGAGGTGTATGGCCGTTTTCGAACTCTGGGGGGCCTTCGCTGGGCCCCGGGGCCGACAGAAAGCTGGCCCTGGGCAACGGGTTGGGGCTTCTGGGGCCCCCGCACTGAACATGACCAAGACGTCGGATGGTTGCGTTGTCCGCGCGCATGCCTTGGGCCATGCTGCGCTTTATCCTTTCTACAATTACACAATATGAATACTATTCTCCTCTCTCCACTGATGACGTCCGGAAGATGTCTGGCCCCCCTCCACGCATTTCTTTCTACACGCAGAATGCCCGGGATTTGGGTTTTCGTTTTTCTTGTTCAAAAATGTTACTCCCGCTGCAGCGTTGGCCTCATTTCCGCGCTGCCGCTCGTTCCGAATCGTGCTCCCGCTGCAGCGGTGGCGTCATTATTTCCAGTGCCATGCCACGGAATGCAATGCAATGATATGTGGGAAAGAGCTCCAGTGGATCACCTTGGACTTTAAAAGGGGGGGTGTGCTCCAGGGAAAACCCCCCCCCCCCCCCCCTCCCCCCCCTTAAGGGGGGGGGGTCCGAGAACCCCCCCCCCCCGCCCTCCCCCCCTTTAGGGGGGGGGGGGGGTCGAACCCCTCCCCCTCCCCCCCCCCCTTTGAAAGGGGGGGGGAGGGTTTGAACCCCTCCCCCCCCCCCCTCCCCTTGAAGGGGTGCGGGGGGGGGGGTCGGAACCCCCCACCCCCCTCCCCCCTTTCCGCACGAGGGCCCGCCGCCACCCGCAAAGCTTTCGAGTTTCCGCCCGCCGACGGCCCCTGCGTCCAACAGTCTGCGCGCGAGGCGAGCGAGGTTTAGGGTTTAGGGTTAGGGTTAGGGCTTAGGGTTAGGGTTAGGCATTAGGGTTTAGGGTTAGGGTTGAGGGGTCAGGGTTTAGGGTTCGGGTCAGGGTTTAGGGTTCGGGTTTAGGGTGAGGATTGGGCTTTATGGTTTAGGGGTAGGGTTAAGGACTGGCTGGGATTAGGGTTGGTTTAGGTTTTGGGTAGGGGTTAGTGTTAAGGTTTAGGTTTGGGGTTCCGGTTAGTTTAGGGTTAGGGTTTAAGGGTAGGGTTTGGGTTAGGGTTTTAGGGTTGGGTCAGGGGGAAAGTGTAGGATTAGTGTTAGGGTTAGGTTTAGGTTAGGGTTAGGGTTTAGGGTTTAGGGTTTAGTGTTAGGGTTTAGGATTAGGGTTAGGGTTAGGGTTAGGGTTAGTTCTTAGGGTTTAGGGTTAGGGTTAGCGTTTAGGGTTAGGGTTAGGGCTACGGCTAGGGTTTAGGGTTACGGTTAGGGTTAAGGGTTAGGGATTAGGGTTAGGGTTAGGGTTCAGGGTTTAGGGTTAGGGTTAGGGTTAGGGTTTAG
>CAUYUJ010002131.1:83892-92942 GCA_963575745.1 Prorocentrum cordatum
CAGGGAATGGACGTCCGAGCGATGGCCAGTTTCCGCCGCGCGCGCGCGCACGTCGGGGTCGCGCCGCGAGGGTGCGGGGCGCGCGCGCGCGCGCTGCGGGGGCGATCGCCGCGGCCCTCGGGCTCGGCTCGCGCCGCCGCCGCGGCGCGCGGGCGCCCCGTCGCAGGGCCTTTCGAGGGCCCCCCCCGGGGCCGGGCACGGCCAGAGGGCGCTGGAAGGAGGGCGCGCTGGGCGGTGAGCTCGAGCAAGTCCGTTTGCACGGGGTGTTTCGCTTTTCCCCCCCTCTTTCGGGCGGCGATTTTTTTGTTGTTGTAGAGTCATAACGTGTATACATATACACACCGATGTATATATATATATATATTGAATTGGGCGACGGCACACACACATATATATATATATATATACACATGTATATATATATACACACACGTGTACATACATATATATAGATATACATATAGAGAGATGTGTGTATGTGTGTGTGTGTGTTCGCGCTAGGCCACCCGGCGGCGCCTTCGGCGCCACCCTGAGGGGGTCCAGCGCGGATCCAAGAAAGCCCCGCGGAGCGCCAAAAGTTTATGCTTGTGTCGTTTCTTCTTCTCCTATCCCAGTGCAGTGGCCAGAGAGACACTCAGATCCCCGTGGGGGATGCCTGCAGTCACGAGGCGAGCCTTCGGGGCCGGGCGGGGGCGGGGCTGATTCCTCCTGCGTTGGCGTGCAGCGGCCAGCGAGACGCTCAGATCGTGTACTTCCCGTACCGGGTCTGGAAGTCGGTCTGCAAGATCCAGGAGCGGCGCCCCTCTGGGGCACCGCCTGCCGCACCTGCCGTGCAGCCTCGGCCCTTACCTCAAGTCGGGCACGTCCATCCTCAGGAGGAGTAGTCAAAAATAGTCAAAAGTAGTATGGGGGCGATCAACATGTTCGATGCTGTGATTATTTTCGGACTATATTCTATTGTTCGTCCAAAATCCGCCTGTAGAAGGACATGCCCGACCTAACCCTAACCCTTTCTATGTGCCATCTCCCTCCGCCCGTTTTCCCCCCCGCGTCGGTCGACCCTCGCTCCCGCCCTCCCTCCCCAGACCCTCTCGAGACACGAAACAAAAAAGCACGGAAGGTTTCTCGCTAATTTCGGCCTCTGGGGGCCCTTACGGGGCCTCGGGGCTGTCAAAAAACGACTCAGGATGAGAAACTGGTCCCATGGAAGGGGTCGAGACCTCTGGGGGTCGACGTCATGAGTTGTTCGTGGTCAAGCTTCTTCCCTCTCGGCGGCAGGATCTGAACCCTACCCTCGCTGATCCACGATTCGGGCGACTCGATGCGCGGCGCGGGTTCGCAGTGCGTCGAGCGCGCGGCGAGTCCACGCCCGGCATCCGCCTCCCGTCGATCCAGGAGCATCGGTGGTCGGTGGGCGTAGGGTCCGGATGTCGCCACCCGTCCTCGTGCTGCTCCCCACCCCACCTCGTCCTGCTGCGCTCCCGACGGGAGGCAGCCGAGCTTGCACCCGCAGTCAAGACTCAAGAGGGAAAGAAACACACAGGCACAATGAATCGTCGATTCCCCCCCCAAAAAATAAGGGAAAATATGGGAAGTGGGGGGGAAGACAGAAACCCAGAAAAGATGGGGAAATATGGGGAACCCTTCCATTTAGGTGTATTTATTTGTGTGTCCTTGGGCCCCTTCAAAGACGCCGGAGGACCACCCCGGGGCCCGGGAGGGGGCCTCGGGTGGCCGGGCCGCTCCGGAGACGAAGGCGTGGGAACCTGCTCGCGGCCGAGGCGCGCCGTGGCCAGGAACAGCTCGTCTCAGGGCCTGTCCCCCTACAGGAGGAATATTCAAACATCGTTTTTTGTTTATATATATATAACAAAAAAGAAAAAGAAAAAACAAGAAAAATAGTCAGGTTGGTTTTAAAGTATTCTTTGATTGTTTTTGGATTACTTCGCCCGAAACACCCCTGCCGGGGGACAGGCCCGACCTGAAGCTCGTCGTTCCTTCTTCTGCGCTGGGTGTGGGCACACCCTCCCGGCCACGCCCGGGAGGCCGCAGGCACTCATAGATCTTGGTCCCCCTGGTGGGCTGGGTCATGATAAGCGTGGGTGATACCTTGGCTATCTCTCCGAGCCCCGTATGTAAGGAACAGAGGATGCAGAAACATATGCTCCCAAAGGTTCGAGCAGATTTCCCAGATCCGCGCTGGGACCCCCCTGGCGGCGCCCCCGGCGCCGCCATTGGCGCATTCCGCGCGCCAGGGGAGAGGGGTCTCGGCGCCCACACGACAAGATCCACACGGACGTCCGGAAGTAGTTGTTCATGCATATCGCTGTCTCGAGGGTTAAGAACAGGCCTGGCTTATGAAGGGCACAGTCAATCCGCATGGTAAGGAGGGGCAACCTTCCAAGGGTACCCTTGCATCCTTGCCTTCTCGGCCCATCTTTGCCCACTTTCGGTGGCCGCGCCCCGCTCGGAAAGCTTCGAAGCGGCCTTCCAAGGCCCTTGCACCCTTGCCCTGGGTTTCTTGGGCTTCGATGGTTCTACGATGGAAAACGTGACGTCTCCGTTCCAAACATCAACGGACGTCCTAGGGTCTCAGGGTTGGGTCTCTTGTGGAAGGTTTGTTGTTGTCGGCTCCCCACTGCACGGACTGACTGTATCCTTCGGTTCTTCGTGTCTGGGCTCTCCGCCCTGCAGCGCTCTTCATACGCTGGAGAGATCTCCAGTGGGGGGTGTCTGGCCTTCGTCGAGGGAACTCGTGCTCTTGGACCACGCCTGTGTGGCCAGATCCCACTGCGTGTGTCTTCCTCTAGGGCAGGAGGAGGAGCAGCAGGAGGAGGAGTAGCAGGATGATGAGGAGGAGGAGCAGGAGGAGGGGGAGAACGAGGAGGAGGGGGAGGGGGAGGGCGGTAAGGATGAAGCGGAGGAGAAGTGGGAGGATGAGAGGAGGAGGAGAGGATGAGGAGGAGGAATGAGGAGGAGGGGAGGAGGAGGAGGAGGATCAGCAGCAGCAGCAGCATCAGCAGCAGCAGCAGGCAGCAGCAAGCAGCAGCAGCACAGCGGAAAGGAGGATGAGGAGGATGAGGAGGAGGAGTGAGGAGGAGGAGGAGGAGGAGGAATAGGAGGAGGAGGAGGAGGAGGGAGGAGGAGGAGGAGGAGGAGGCGGGAGGAGGAGGAGGAGGAGGAGGGAGGTAGGAGGAGGACGGAGGAGGAGAGGAGGAGGAGGAGAGCAGGAGGAGGAGAGGAGCAGGAGGAGGAGGGGGGGATGAGGAGGAGGAGGAGGAGAGGAGGAGGAGGGGGAGGAGGGTGGAGGAGGGGGACGGAGGAGGAGGAGGAGGAGAGGAGGAAGGAGAAGGAGGAGGAGGAGAAGCAGGAGGAGGAGGAGAGCAGGAGGAGGAGCGAGGAGACTTAGGAGGAGGAGGGCGGAGAGTACGGAGGAGGAGGAGCAGCAGCAGCAGCAGGAGGAGGGTAAAGGAGGAGAGGAGGAAAATGAGGAGGATAGAAGAGGAGAGGCGTCGCAGGATGGAGGAGTCGGAGAGGACGTGGGGAGGGTGAGGAGAGGAGTGCTGATGCGGCGGAGGACGGCGGAAGGAGGAGGCGGAGTGCCGCAGCACACAGCACGCACCGCAGCAAGCAGCAGCATGAGGAGGAGAGGAGGAGGAGGAGGAGAAAATGAGGAGGAGGAGGAGGAGGAGGAGGACGGGGAGGGTGAGGAGGAGGAGGAGGAGGAGGACGAGGAGGAGGAGGAGGAGGAGCGCCGTATCGCCGTCCTCCCGAGCCACACTTCCAAAGTGTGCCCCGTGGTGGGTTTCCGGGCCGAGATGAGCCCAAAGCTTCAGATCACATGGACGACGAAAGAAAGCGGGGTCGACTGCGCCGACATTCGCGCTTCAGCTGCCCGCGTAAGGTCGCGCGTGCGCGCCCTCGTCTCCACGCGGTGTGCCGCTCTGGCAGCCCGCATAAGCCGTGGCGCAAAGTCGCTATGTCTTCTTGCGTAAGACAGTTTGGTTCCCAGGGATAGTCGCACGTCGAAGCACAGAGAAAGAGCTGACAATTACCACTCTCGGGAAGCTGCACCAGCCTTCTTCTCTATATGCTGCAAGTTCGCCCGCCATTTGCAATCACGCTTTCGTAGGTGATCTTAATTTTATGGTCGGAGCTTTGGGTACGCACCAGTTCGACCAAGAAACGCGCGACACCACCCCGCCTACGGCGCGCCGTGCTGCATGTTTGCGACCTTGCCTCGCTGTCTTTCGCGTGGTGCTTCCTGGCCGACGACGGCATTATGGCGACATGCTGGGCAGTCGTAGTTCGTCATGACTTCGACGTGCTGGTTGGGGCCAGTTCGTTGTCAACGTGGTCAGGATGTTCTGTCAGTTCGCTGGTTGTCTGGGCGGTGTCGTCACGCGGAATGAGGGCTGCTGCTTCGCCGATCTTGCGGATCTCTTGCCACGCGGGGCATAGGCTGAGTTTGCTTGGTGTTGGGGCAGTGAGTTGCTCAACCCTTGCGGGCTCAGTCATGTAGGCTTTCAGATGTTCGAGCCTGGCGCGAGCTTTCGGCGCGTCGCGTGCTTTCGGAAGTGCCGGGTCGGACCCGGCCCGCACGCGTGTTTTAAAGTGTTCGTCGGGCTCGGGTCGGGCATGGCGGCGGCGTGGCACGAGGCTGCCAGTGTAGCCATTGGTTTGGTTCTCGTTCCTGCATTGCTTCCTCGGCGTCGTCCCCAGCGCGCGGCGGCTGTCGGCGTTCTGCGCGGGCGAGCTGAGTGGGCGTCGTCGCTCGCGCAGGCGCTTGTGCGTCAGTTGTGGAATCCTGCGCGTGCCGGCGGAGCGGAGCGCGGGTCCTGGCCGATGATGATCCGATGAACCATGTGCTGTACCTTCATGTGAGCAGTGCGCGCCCGTTGTCTGCAATTCGTGGCGTTCTGTATGGTCCGCGTGGCGGGCGATTTGGCACGATGCACGTGCGCGACTTGAGCAAGGAATGTCTGTATCGCCCTTCCAAGGCGGGGGCCGAGGTGATCAGTCGATTGTCCAGGGGGCTCTCTCCGAAGTGCGGAGCTCCCTCCCCGCAGCCTTGAAATGGTTCGATTCGGTCTCCACGGCCCTCCGAACCAGATCCTCTTTTCTCATCCTCCTGCCTTTTCTCTGGCGGTTCCTTCTCCTTCCTTCCCCCTTTGCGTCCCTCCTTTTCTGCTTCCCCTCGTCCCTCCTGCTCCATCCCTTCTCCCTCCTCTTGCTTCTCGCAATTCTCGGGCCGCTCACCCACTTCGTGAGTGCCCCCATCCCCGTCTGCTTCCGCCGGCTGTTTTTTCCCTTTTCCTTCCTCCTCCGTCTTCCCTCCGTCCTCGTCCTCCCCCCTTCATCCTCCCTGTCCTCTCTTCCTCCCCCACCCTTCCTCATTTCTCCCTTCTCCTCCCTCCCCCTCCCTCCCCCCTCCCTCCCTCCTTCATCCCGTCCCCGCTCCTCCCTCCTCCCCCGTTCTCCCTCTCCTCTCCTGCCTCTCCTTCCGCTGTCCTCCGCCCCCTTTGCCCTTCCCCCTTCTAGGCCCTCCTGCTCTCTCCAGTTTCGCCCCCCCGCCCACCTCCTCCCCCTCATCTTCGTTTTCCTCCTCCCCTCCCCCTCCTTCTTCCCCCTCCTTCATCGTCCCCGTAGCCATTTTGGCTCAAGACCCATGCTTTGGCGGGCTGAGCCCGCATTGGCAAAAACGGATACCGCTAGTCCGCGGCAGTTATCAACCTTTCAGGAGGTCCCTCAGTCGAGGGGTTCGCGAGCCTCCATCATCCCTTTCCTCTTTCTCGCGCCATGGCTCCTGCAGGCTCTGACGAGTGGGAGCGCCGACCGTGGGTTCAGGCCTCCAGGCCCCGTCGCTGGGGGGGCACCATACCTGAGGGCGGGACTTCATCGGCTGCCAAGTGGGAGTCCTGGGACGGCCAGCGAGCCAAGCACGAGGGAAAGTATGGCAAGGCCACGGTTGTGTGGCGGGGTCCAAAGGTGAAATTCTTACTTTGCCACACACTGCAAGGTGCCTGTCAAGTACATGGATCATGTACAGCGTAAGACACCCCTCCTCCCCCTCTTCACATAGGTGACCTGTGCAGTGTACTGCAAAGCACACGTTGTGGCCAGAAGTCGGTACACAGGACCCCAAACCTCTGGAAGGACTATGGTTGGCCCCAAGTCGTTGGAATGAGGGGTCGGGGGAAGGAGGAAGAGAGCAAGGGGAAAGAAAGGATTTTACAAAGTCGCAAAGGGTTGATTTCCCTCTCGGTGGCAAAAGGCGCTGGAAAACCCATTCTCTGCTCTCCCCTCGTTGGACCAGTTCCCGAGACTTCTCAGCCATAGAGACCCTCGAAACTAACAGCGCTTTGGCTCGGGAAGCTGGGGACGCTGCGGGGGCCGCGCGATATGGAGCACTGGCGCAGAGGGCGGCTCCTCCCCCGAAGCCGTCGGGGAGGCAGCGGCTCGTGGCTGCTGAGCAGAAGCAGGAGAAGCTGGAGAAGCGCCTCAAGGTCGAGTTCGAGAAGCTGCAGCGCTGGCGTCGAGCTACTGACGAGCTGGCGGCCACGGTGGGGACCCTGGCTGACGAGCTGCAGGCCGCCGATGGCGAAGTGGCAGCCGCCTTGGTGGAGCTCCAGAGCCAGCACAAAGGACCACCAGCGACGGAGTCCAGAGGCCCCGCGAGCATCAGCCTGCGCAAGCTCATCGACGGGGAGATGGAGCTGGCTAGCCTAATTTCTTGCGACGATTTCATTGACGTGGAGGCGGTCAAGGGCTAGCACGCGAAAAAGTTGAGGATGCCCTTCGCGAAACCGAGGAGGCCGCACAGAAACGCCGTGGGAAGCCGCTGCAGACAAGCAGTAAATGTTAACACGTAGCTAGTCTTACGGCCAGAGGCGATGTGCCAGAAAGTCCAACGTCAGCCCAGCATCTTCTTTTTTTTTTTTTATGGTCAGCATCTTAAGTAGGGCAGCATGGCTCGGAACGCGGCCTCAATCGAAGCGTTCGACGCACGGCTGATCTATGGGAACAAGCAATCGGAACACAGGTGGATACTCGAGTTTCTGGAACAGGGACTTCGGCGAGCCCAGGGAGCGCGACAGCAGGCTCACCTACCGAGGCGTCGGTGGAGGAGGTGGGCAAGGCGGCCACACAGGTGGACATTCGCTCTCTGGTCGCTGCTGACGGTGGAGTGCAAGCGGCTAAACGGGCGGGGCTTTAGCCACAGCGGGTGCTCGACACAGGTAGGGGCGTCGTGGCCGTGTTCGGCGACTCCTCTTTCCTGGTCTTCGGGGGGCGCGGTGCGAGTGGGGACTGCCCGGCGGTGCGCCGTTAGTGACCCTCGCACCGTTGCTCCCCGGCCCCGCGAACGGCGCGGAGAGTTCAACTCTGCCTCTGGCTGGATGGAACAAAAATCGTCGAGGTTGTCTTCGTCGGTTGCGTGTCCATCGTCGGTGTCGCATACTCCCTGCGCTGCTGTGTCGCCGTCGGCTCTGGTGTCGGCAACTCCCTGGTCAGCGGTGGCGTCGTCGACTTCACGGGTGGCGACAACGAGCTTTGTCGGATCGGAGACCAGGTGCGCCTCGAGCCTGGTCTCCTCAGAGTTAAATTGCGAGGAGAGGGGGCAACGGAGTTCGGTGATTGGTCAGTGCGCCGAGTACGTGTCTGCCATTCAGAACGCAGCCGTCAAGCCCACCCACAGCTCGGCGGCCTTCTCGTCCAAATCTTTGGCTGCACGCAGTGAAGGAATTTCAGCGTCAGAACGCGACAGCCAGGTGCTCCTCGAACCTGGCTGTCTCAGAGTAGATTGCGAGAGCCCTTCGTGGGATTCGGGTGTTAGAACGCCAAATCCTGGGGGCAACCGATTTTCGGCTGTCGTGCCCTCCCAGGTTCAGTCGCCACGTGCTGGGTCTCGAGCCAAGGGAGTCAGTGTTGAGCAACCTCAAGGAGAAGCTATGGCAGCGCTGCAGCCGAAGCAGGTCATCTCACTGATGGAGGGGCTCCCTCCTGAGGACCGCGGGGCCCAAGGTACGTTCAGAGTGGGCACTCTGAATGCGAATACGTGGCCAAGGGCTCGGAACACTATGCCTTGGATTGAGATGCATTGCCAGTTGCCGCAGGTGTTGTGCATTCAGGAGACCGTACTGGACCAGTCGGGGGAAGCAGGGGCCCATCAATGGACCCGTACTTGCTCTCGGAAGCTGGCGCTGGGTTCGGCTAAGCGCACAGGAGAATCGGCCAGATCTCTCTCAGCTGGAGTGGGCTTGTCGGCGGCCATGAGCATTGGGGTGTCCAAGCTCCATGTGCCTGAGAGGTGGCAGCATCGGGTGGTGATGAGGCTCATGACGGTAGGCGCTCACTCGTGGATCATCATCGGCTCGGTCTATGGCGTCGACTCGATCGGCCCCAAGGGCGAGAACCTGGAGCTACTGGAGTTCCTCAGCACTTTCCTGGGGGCGCAGCGTTTCCCGTTCCTGCTGGGAGGCGACTGGAACCTTGAACCTGAGGAGATCATGGAGCTGGGCTGGCTGGACCTAGTAGCCGCCACCATCTTCGCACCTGGCTGCCCAACCTGCAATGGCAAAGAGTACGACTACTTCATTGGCTCCCAGGCTCTGGACGCCTTCCCCATGTCGGTGAAGGCCAGGGTGGACACGCCGATCTCGCCACACTGCTACGTGGAGATCAAGCTGGAGGGCTTCAGTGACGAGCCCTTTGTCTGGGTGGAGGCGCCCCCGCGAGCCTTTCCGCTGGCCGACCAGGAGGCCAAGAGGAGGGTCAGGAAGAAGGCCAGGGGCGCCATGGAGTCCGTCCTCACCCCGCCCACGGGACGGCCTACAATACCTGTGCTTGACGAGTGGCATCTGGATGCCCCTGTGAGCTCGGTTGAGGATGCGGCAGCGATGTGGTTCAAAGCGGCGGAGAAGTACCTCGTGCAGCTGTTCGAGATTCCGATCGCGGACAGGAGATTCTTCTTTGGCAGGGAGAAGGGCGTGGTACTCAAGAAGAAGAGGCTGGTGGATTGTGCGAAATCTATTCTCGAGCGCCACGACGAG
>CAUYUJ010002132.1:0-7500 GCA_963575745.1 Prorocentrum cordatum
CTTCGGGCACGTGGTCTCGGAGTGGAACCCGTGCTTCGACGACGCGGGCGCGTGCAGGTACACGTGGGACGACGAGGTTGGCGCCTTCGACGTGGACGTGGAGATGGAGGGCGAGGCTGTGCGCGAGACGTCGGAGGGCCGGGCGGTGCGTAGCGTGCCCGCTTCTGCGCCGGAGTGCTTGAACTTGCGGAAGGTTCTGGACGAGGCCTTTGCGTCCGAGGCGTCGGGGAAGTTGGACGTGCAACCCGTTCGGCGACTGGTGGCTGCGCTGGTGAACCGGGTGGCGCGGCACACGAAGCATGGCATGGGGCCGCCGCGGCTCGGGGTTCACGCGTGTGCTCGCGGAAAGGAGGGGTGCGTGTTCTGCCGATATGATTTCCCGCGCGACAGGTGGGGCCGCGTCGGGCCCCGGCCGTTCCGCATGGAGAAGGGCCGCCAGGAGGGCCACTGGCAGGCGGTGTTTCCGAGGAACGACAGGCTCTGCAATAGTTACGAGGAGCACGTGCTGTTGGCCAACATGGGGAACATTGACTGGCGTCCCGTTCTGAACTTGTGGCGGTCGTGGAGTACGTCACGAAGTACGCGACGAAGGCGCCCAAGGGCTCGCGGAAGATCAAGGAGGTGCTCGACGACGCCGTCAACGAGGTCTGCGCTTACGTCCCAGAGGGCGAAGGGACTGATTTCCTTCGGCGCTCCATTCAGAAGTTCTTTGCTCGGATGCTCGGGGAGCGGGACTACCACTGTTACGAGGTGGCGCTGCTGGGTTGCGCCTGCCCATGGTTTTGTCCATGCTGCCCGTCGTGACCCTCAACACGACGGGGGCCCGCGCGCTGAAGCCTGCGTCTGCGCTGCGGGACAATGCAGATGACGAGCCTGTGCACTGGGATAGCAAAGTGGACAAGTTCGACAAGCGCCTGGAGTTTGTGCGTCGGCAGCGTGCCAGGGGGGACGAGTCCATCTCGGTGGAAGAGGTGCGCGATTTGTCGTTGTTCGAATTCTATTGGAAGTACGCTGTGTACCGCGGGAAGCTGAGGCGCGGGAACCCTGCGGTGTGTCTGCAGGTGACCCCTTGCTATAGCGCGGAGTGCGCGAACGTGCAGCACGCCTGCCACGAGGCGTACGCGCGGGCGAACGTCATCGCGCACTGGCGGCACATGGCGACCGCGGACCGCAAGGCCATGATCGAACATGAGATGCTGAGGGACGTCCGGCCGGTGCCGGCGGCTTGCATTGGGGCCACGGAGTTCGTTCAGCCTTTGGCGGGCGGTGCTGGCCAGGATGCTGGAAGCGAGCGGTTCCTGGGCGTGCAAGATCTCTGGCTCAAGTCGGGGGGAAGGGCCTGGGGTGGGCAGAGCGATCAGTATTGGGGGCATATGATGATGGAGATGCTCACTGACCCCATGCTCCGCCAGTGGGTTCCGGCGTGGGTCGTGGAGCAGTACGAGCGCGCGAACCCGTTCTACAAGGAAGTGCTCGGCGCCATCCTGGAAGACGGGGTCGCTAGCAACCGGGAGCTGCTGCGCCGGACGCGACGCGAAAAGGTGAGGCGGCATGAGGCGCGACAGCAGGGGCGGGGCGCGGGGGCAGAGGAGGCGGCGGGCGGCGCCGGGGGGCAGGCGTCCGATGATGGCTCTGGGCGCGGCGACGATGACAGAGACAGCGAGAAGGCGGAGTCGGGGGAGGAAGTGGAGGACTTGGTGGACAGACTCGTGCTGCGCGGGGACGAGCACCCGAACGAGGAGGCTCGGGATGCTGTCTTACGCGAGGCGCGGCCGGGGGAGGGCGCTGAGTCTGCTGCGGCCGCGGGGGAGGCGTCCGAGTGGGAGCGCCGCCCAGCCGATGAGCGCGTCCGCGCGGCAGGCCCTGCTGTGCAGGCGGCGGACGTGCGCGTCGGGGATGTTGCGGGCGATGAGGTGCGCGGCAGGGTCCGGGTGAACCCCAAGGACTTCAATTGGTTGAACGAGGCGTGCAATGTGTCGACGAGCGAGAGAGGGCGTCTGGAGAAGCTCCGGGATGAGTGGTACGGAAAGGCCTAGGTAGGCGACGGGGCCGAGGTCGTCGAGCGCGCCGATCTCGACCCCTGGCAGAAGTTCGCCCACGACATCGTCATGGACGACCGCCATTCGGAGGCCGACCCGTTGAGATTGATGGTCACGGGCGTGGCCGGCACGGGGAAATCGCGCACCGTGCGCAGTTTCGTAGCCGCGAGGCGAAAGCGGGTGCGGCAGTTTGCCCCGAGGACGAGGCTGGATCAAGATCGCCGCGGCGTGCGCGAAATCCGACGAGGGCCTGAAGAGATTGATGAGGAGGAGCGGAATTGCTGCTTGCTCGCCGCTCCCACCGGGTGCGCCTCGTTCCAGTTGAAATATGGCGCGACCACCCTGCACAGGGCGTTCGGTGTGCCGGTGGATATTGCGGCCCTTGGGTACGCAAGGACGGGGACCGGTTTCAAAAGACGCAGACTCGACTGCGTCAGGCGAGGTTGTTTGTGTTGGATGAGATGAGCATGATCGGGCGGCAGATGCTGGGCAAGATCGAGTTCAAGGTGCAGGATACTCTTGGTGTTGCGGCGAAGCGTGCGGCGCAGGGTGCGAGGCCAGTGTATCTCGGCGGGAAGGATGCCGTGCTCGCCGGGGATCCGCAGCAGGCGCCGCCAATCGGCGATGACCCCCTGTACCGGATGGGCGCGTATGGGGGGTCTGCGAAGAACAAGCCCAGGGGGGCGGAGCGGACCCCCGACGACGCCTGGAGCACGGACAGGTTAGTGAATAATGGGAGTTTCGTGCGCGATACGTTCCAGGACGTGGCCGTGCTCCGGCGCGTGCACCGGTGGCGCGGTGAGAAAGATGGGCTGTCGAAGGAGCGGCAGGCGGAGTACAGGCAGGATGCTGATCGCTTTTTGGAGGTCACGAAAGGCATGGCGCAGTGCACTTGGGAGCAGCGGGATCATGCGTGTTTGAAGCGCCGGAACAGGTCGGTGCTGCAAATGACCAAGGAGGGGAGGGAGGAGCTGGCGGCCTTCGAGACGGCCCCGCTGCTGATGGACGGCAGGAAGGATCGGGCCTCGGGTGCATGTGGCGCCGATAGAGTGAACATGGAGAGGTTGTACCAGGTAGCCGCTGCGAGTGGTAAGCCCATCGCGGCGTTGCGTGCCTACCACGACAAAAAGGAGAAAAAGCAGAAGTCAAGGCCAGACCAGATGGCGTCCGAGGACTTCCGCGGACTCGAGAACGAGCTGTACGTCTGCGAAGGGGCCCGCGTGCTGTTGACTCAGAACCTCTGGGTTGAGGCGGGGCTCATGAACGGGGCGAGGGGTACGCTGCGCGGCTACATGTGGCCCGAGGGCGCCGACCCGCACAATGGCGCTCGGCCGGATTTGCAGGCGCCCCTTTGCGTGTTCGTCGAGTTCGATGATATCGATCTAGGGACAGACGGGCAGGGTCGGCCGCGGTCGTTTTTCCCGGGAGACGAGGAGCGGCGGAACTGGGTGCCCATTTGGAGGCAGAGAGTGTCTTCCACCATGGAGGAGGGCGTGTGGCGCGAGAACTACCCGTTGCAGCTGGCATGGGCGTTGGCGCACTGGAAGGCGCAGGGGATGACGTTGGCGAAAGTCCGCGTGCACCTGTCAGCGAAGACCGCGGCCGTTGCAGGGATCGGTTTCGTCGCCACGACGCGTGTGAAGCATCCCTGGGACTTGGTGTTCGAGGAGGACCTGCCGGAGTATGCGGACTTCATGAGGGCCAGGCATACGACGGCGTTCCGGGCGCGGCGACGCTTCGAATTGCGACTGGAGGCTCGCGCTTCCCGCACGTTGCGGAAATACGGGTACTGCGAGGCGGACTGCTGGACTGAGGAAGAGAAACGCGCGGCGGAGACATTGCTGGGTCGTTTGAAGACCGTTGCCGCGGCTCAGGCGGAGAGGTTGAGAGGGGCGGGCAGAGTGGTGGATGAGGACACTTGGCTGTGGGTGAGGAGGGGCCGCCGTTCGCGTCCGAGCTCGACAGCGCCGTTGCTGCCGAGGCTGGAGAGGACGACGTCGCGGCGCGGCGCCTCCGTGCCGTGGCCGAAAGGCTTCTGGACCAGAGGCGGGTGCGCTTCGCGACGCGGGAGGATAAGGGCGCCGCGCGGGATCTGCTTGTTGATGTCGGTGCCCTCGCTGCTTGTGCGTCCCGGGAGGATTTGCGCGAACGTCTGACGGCTGCTGCCGGGCGCCTGACGCATGAGTCTTCGGGTTCGGGTGACAGGGAGGGGTTCCTGCGCGGCGTGGTCGACTTGATTGTGGAGCGGTGGGAGGCGTCTGGGGCGTGGGATGATCGAGTGTTCGATTCCGTGGCTCCGAGCATGGGCCCGCTGCATATGAGCGCCGTGAAGGAGGCCATGGGCGCGCTGGTGCCCCCGCGCCTGCATAAGAGTTTGGATAAGGCGGCGAAGAGGATGAAGGACGCGTTCGGGGACGTCCGTGTGGCTGCGCGCTGCGCATGGACAAGTGGGTCGTGAACGTGCGAGCGGAGAGCGCGCTGGCAGAGGGCAGGCTGGAGGGCCAGGCGCTGGAGTTCTTCTTGAAGGTTGCGAGGCAGTTGTGCGCGGGGTTGGGGCTGCCGACGACTGTGGCTTCGGCAAAGGTAGGCCGGCACGTTGGTGCGGAGGAGACCCCGGAGCATTTTGCCCGGATTGCGCACAATTGGACGAGCGTGTGGATGCGAACTCCGTGAGTGACAAGCAGGAGTTGCTAATGGTCGTCGCCGTGGACCCACTGAGCGGATCTGGTGTCGCGCAGGATTGGATGTTTGTGAGTGTTACGTCTGGTCGGCCGGGGGAGGCGCTCGGGCGAGCCGAGTCTCTCGCAGTGCGCGTGCACGATCGGGCCCGCAGGGAGGACGTGGCAGGGCGACTCGCCCGGAATATCGACGCACTGCTGCGACCGCTCGGTGCCAGTGCTGGGCGGCGCCCGCCGGCGGTGGAGTTCGGGGACGCGCCGCGCGTTCGTGTTCCTTCGCAGAGGATCGCCTGCGCGCTCGGGCTTCTGCTGGGCCGTGTCGGGCGCCTGGCGAATGCGGGCGTGCTGGATGCGTCTGCGGAGTCCTTCGTGCCTGACGTGTGTCGCGTGCTGCGGGGCGCGTTCGCGTCGTTCCGGGCGGGCGTCGGCGCGCGGGGGGCGCGGGATGTCATGGAGGTGTTGCTTTCGGAGCAGGAATGCCGCGACGTTCTGGGCGCGTTCGGCGTCGTGCCTCGCGCGGGTGCTTCGGCGCCCAGCGCGACGGGCGCGAGCTTGCCGAGGGCGGCTGTGCAAGGGGAAGCGGCGGGTGAGGCTGGCGAAGAGGAGGGCCTGGAGGGCGCGTCGACGTTGTCGTTTGCCACGTGGAATATCGCTGGTGGGCATCGCTCGGCCGTGGCGCCGCCCTCCTGGAGCGACCGCGACCAGCGCGCGGCGGTCCTGGTCGAAGTGCTCCGTTGGAGGCAGGCGCGCGGGGTTGATGTCGTTGCTCTGCAGGAATGCGAGGGCGAGGAGGCGTACAAGGAGCTGGAGGCGGAATTCCACTTGGTTGGCGTGGCCCATGCGCACGAGTCCAGGGGGTACGTGCACCTGTACGTGAGGCGCGGTCTGCGCGCGGAAGGCAAGGCTTTGTCAGGGGAGGACCCGTGCGTGCTGTGCCGGGTCGAAGTTCCCGTAGGCGGGGGCGCGGGCGGCGCGGGGTGGGTGAACGTGGCCGCGGTCCACTTTCCCGCGGGTGCGGCATGGGAGCGGCGTCACGCGATACTTCGGAAGATTACGAGGACTTGCGCGGAAGGTTGCGACCGGCTGCTCATTGTGGGCGACATGAACAGCACGGACTCCCAGGTGCAGGCCGCTGTGGAGCAGCTGCGTTTGAAGGACACCTGTACGAGGGTCGTTCTTGGGGCTGCCCCGGGAACAAGTTTTACTCGGGTCTCGGCGAGAGGGGGGCTGTCGGACAGAGACGGGACCGGGTCATGTTCGGGGCGGAGCTTTGGGCGGAGGTGCATTTGGTAGGGAAGGGGAAAGTGTTCTTCGAGGGCTGCGAATTTCATGTGTCAGACCACTTTGGGCTGTTCGGGTATGTGCGTGCCCACGCGTGCTTCCGTTCTCGCGAGCATAAGATGAGGGCCCTGGCGCAACGCTGCCGGCTCGCGCTCCAGGCGACGCGCGATCGGTCGCACCGGCTGGAGGGTGCCGAGGTCCAGAATCGGTTGCAGCAGGGGCGGGAGGCTGCGGCCTGGGCGAGGCAGCAGGCGCAGGACCGAAACCGGGAGGCGTACTTGCGAACGCAGCAACGCGAGGCAGCCCGAAGACAGCGCCGTCGGGAAGAGCTGGTGTCCGCGGCGTTCGGGCCGCAGAGTTTGTTCGCGTCGGAGCGCCCGGCTCAGCCTCCGCCGAGCCCTGGAGAGATGGACGTGCCTCGCGTGGATGGTATTCGCGCGGCTTCGTGGGACAGCGTGAGTATCGTGCCCGTCCGTGGGATGCCGCGGCCTGGGCATTCTTGCTACGTGGTCAGCGTGACGCAGCTGATGCTGCGGACGCCTGCCGTCTGGGAGTGGCTTCGATGGCACGCGGAGGGCGATTGCGAGGAGAGGGCCAGTGGGCGTTGCTGCGTCTGCGGGATGTGGGACACGCACAATCAGTTGGTGTCGCGACGCTGGCAGGGCGTACCCGTGAGCGTGCGGCGGCGAACGAATGTTGATAGCGAGGACGTTTTCCTCGGGCAGCCCAGTGAGTTCGACAACGAGTGGCAGCAGCATGATGTGTTTGCGTATTGGGGTAAGCTGATGTCGGCCGCGCGCCGCGGAGAGGAGTTGGCCGGACGCTTTGCGTCGTGGGACCCCGAGAGCATTCGTGCGACGAACATGCGCGTGACGCACGTGGATCGGATGTTCGGGTTTGTGATGGAGAAGCGGCAGAAATGCCGTCAGTTCGGGCACTTGTCCGTCTCGTACGAGGCGGAGGATGTTCTGAAGCTGCGGGTCCACGCGCGGCCCGGCGGGCCGATGATGTTGTCGGAAATGTACTCCGACTTTTGCGCGCCTGACCAAGTTGAGAAGAGCTGCCCAGCGTGTTGCCGCGCGGATGCCGACCGGGTTTGGCACGACCAGCAGACGCGACTCACGGGCGTGCCGCGCGTTTTGGTGGTTCAATTGAGGAGGGGCCATGAGGCGCGGCAGCCCGTGTGGGTCGAAGAGCAACTGAGGCTGCATGGGCTTCCCCAGATGCAGCTGTTTGGCGTTGTGTACCACAATGGGCAAACAGTGCATACCGGTCACTATGCGACGTTGTGCCGCGTCCCTGACGGGGGGTACGTTTTGTTTGACGACGACAAGCCGCCGCGCAGGATGCGAGGCGAGCCAGCGCACGTGAAGCCGAAGGAGGCGTACATGGCGGTGTACTGTCGCATGGGGCGCAGTCAGGGGCAGAGCGCCGACGCGGGGGCACCAGGGGTTGGCGGGGCGCCAGATGAGCAGAGCGGTGGAGGGGGGGGCGGGGCAGGC